>PISW01013840.1:0-24100 GCA_004023785.1 Mungos mungo
TCAAGGGTTTTGATGGTTTCCTGTCTCACATTCAGATCCTTTATCCATTTTGAGTTTATTTTTGTGAATGGTGTCAGAAAGTGGTCTAATTTCATTTTTCTACATGTTGCTGTCCAGCTCTCCCAACACCACCTGTTGAAGAGGCTGTCTTTTTTCCATTGGACACTCTTTCCTGCTTTGTCAAAGATTAATTGGCCATTATTAAATGTGTTTGTTTTTTGTTGTTTCTTTTACATTTTAATATTTCATCCATTTGTAGATTATCCTGATGTACATATAAAGTATGATTCCAGTTTAACTTTTGCAGATGACTATCCAGTTGTCTTAGAATAATTTATTGAACACATTTTCCCCATGTATTATAGCTTATTTCTAGACTTTATGTTCTATTTCAATTATTGTAGCTTTAAAATAACTTTGAATATATGAAAGGTCTGTCCCTTACTCACTGTTCTTATTTTTTCAGACTTTTATTCCTTCCCTTGGGAATCTTATCTGTTTAATTTTTTATGAATTCTAGAAACTGTTTGTATACTTTTCCCCACCAAAAAATGCTAACTTTATTCAGACATATTAAATTTATAAACTAACTTAGGAGAAGTCGCAATTATAATGAAGTTAAGTATACATATCTAAAACATCTTCTTTTTGCAAGATTTTAGAACTTTGTTTTCTCTTTATCGCCTCTAAAATTATCTGTTCTGGGTGATGGACATTGAGGAGGGCACTTGTTGTGATGAGCACTGGGTGTTGTATGGAAGCCAATTTGACAATAAGTTATTTTAAAAAAATAAATTAAGTTAAAATTATCTGTTCTTTATCTGTTCTATTTTCATTTTACTTTCCAATTGTGGGAGTGGAGAGGCACCTCTTTGACAACTTTCCCTAATTCCTTAGTGGAAATCAACTTGTTTGGATTTTTTTTTATCTCTTCTAATGCCAGTTTTGATCAATTATTCACTTGATCCTGACTTTCATATTTATTTATATAAGTGGTTTAATAATTTTAAAAAGTCCAATAATTTAGTAGTTACCTCCTTAAGAAACAGATTTCCAAACTTTAGTGTTTTAACACAAGAAAATTGTCTTATGTATGCAGAGTCCAATATAGCCTAATCAGCAGACAGATTTCTGTGTGCTTATTAAGGCCCCACACTCCTGTTTTGTGGCTTTGCTATCTAGTAGGGCCTCTGAATCTTTTAATAAATCATCTGCCTCCTACTGACAGTTATGAGAAGAAAGAGGAGGGATACATGGGAAGACTTTGTGGGTTGGGCCTAGATGTGGTGTGCATCAA
Organism: Mungos mungo; assembly: GCA_004023785.1. Classification (NCBI taxonomy): domain Eukaryota; kingdom Metazoa; phylum Chordata; class Mammalia; order Carnivora; family Herpestidae; genus Mungos; species Mungos mungo. The sequence continues at coordinate 1,298 of PISW01013840.1, forward strand.
TTATATCACCTTATTTTGTCCAGACCACAGTCATATGCTCATAGTTTAATCTAAATTAGTCCTGGAAGTGTAGTTTTGCTTATTGTCCATAAAGGAAAGGAAAGAGATTTTGGTTAACACTTTGCAGTCTCAACCATACCAATTTCTGTAAATTGAGTTTGTAAAGTTTTTGTTTTGTTTTGTTTTAATCTTGTAATAATTTATAGGAGGAGATATGGGAAGGTACTGAAATTATGATTCCTTGACATACATATTGGAAACCTATAAACAGTGAATAAGAGGATGGACTTTGATATAAGATGGACATGAACTCAAGTAGTTCTTTTATCTCCAGCTAGGTGACCTTACACAAATTGTGTAATAAAGTACAATAATGTAACCTACCTCAAAGTGTTGTTGTGAAGAGTCAATGAAATGATAGCATAAAGTTATTAATATTGTAACTGGCAGTATTATTATGATTAGTAATAATAATAGCATTATGTTGGTAAGTAGAGCACAAGTTGGTCTGTGATGAGTTACAGGCATGAGAAGTAGACACAGGTAAGATATATGTGGGTTGAGATAGGTAAGGATAGGTAAGTGCCCATTCAGAAGTAAAAATTACAGGGGCACCTTGCTGGCTCAGTGGGTAGAGAGCATGACTTGACTTCTAACTCCACAAGGGGTGTGGAGGCTACTAAACACACACACACACACACACACACACACACACAGAATGTGCAATTACAGAGGTCACTGACTTTCTATAAACCTTTATAACATCAATCAATATTGTAAGCTTTGTTTGTGCCTTCAAAGAGCTCTTTTATACCCATGCAGTCTTGTTCAGGCCTTACTGTTGAGCTGTAAGTTCTAGAAAATCCCTGGAGTTGCTGCTTTTTGATGGTAAGTTATGTATCTACCTATAGCACTCCACCAGAGCTCTCTAGGAAGTAACATTCTTTTTTTTAATGTTTATTTTTAAGAGAGCGAGCAAGCGCGAGAGCACACTAGTGGGGGAGGGACAGAGAGAGAGAGAGGGAGACACAGAATTCAAAGCAGGCTCCAGGCTCCAAGCTGTCAGCACAGAGCCTGATGCAGTGCTCAAACCACACTCTGTGAAATCATGACCGAGGCTGAAGTTGGACGCTTAACTGACTGAGACACCCAGGTGCCCCTCTAGGAAACCTATCTTGAATAGTAGCATGGTTATTCCTCCTTCTCATTGGCTGTACTTATTCCCAGAAAATGTCATTCAGTTGGCCTTCTAATTATTCATTTTCCAGTTCTTGGAGAGAAACAATCAAACTTGTTTCTTATATTTATGTACTTGGGCAAAAATTAGATTGTCAGGTTCTCAGGGGCATGGATAAAGGAGTTTTCCATCTATTTTCTTTGTGTCCTCTCTAAGGTCCCTAAAACTAATTTTCACACCGTGGTCATTTAGGGGCAATTTGGGGTTATTAACTAGTCATTTCATTATACCCCTACATATAACTTCTTCAAGGAAAGATGTAAAAATAGTCCTTGTACTTCCTGCTCCTTCTCTAGACTAGAGAAAGGTGATAAATGACCAAGAATTTGCTGGAAAGTTTCTCAAAACTATTCACAAAGCCTGTGAAAAGTGGTGCCTATTTGGATCACATGACTGACCAGCACCCTGGAATATGGACAGGAGATTCCTTTGACCACAAGAGGACCTTTGACCATGAGAGGATCAACATTGTGTGTATATGTGAGGTCACCGTCTGTGCCAGAAACTGCAAGGGGTTATAGGACATGTTGAAAATTGGCTTCCATAGCAGTAAACATATTCTGTTCTACTTGAGTAGTTCCAAGAAATATAACTATATGTCTTGGCATTTGTGTAAGTGAAAAGGGTTTAGAAGCCACAGGATGAGTGGCTGAGGTTAAAGGTATTACAAGAATGGTGTTTAACACACTGTTAATTTGGTAGTGGGGAAGAATGTAACTAGGCATTCCAGAGAGATATGGTGCTTTCAACACAAGAAGATAATTTGGGCTGCACTAAGTTGTATGGTAAAAAGCAACATGTTTTTCTTACATGTTATGGAACTCTTCTCGCCTAATAGATTGGCAAATAGTCATCATGGATATATTCAGGCCAGTAGAACAGTGGGAAGATTCCTAGAGGAGTATCATTGTGTCCTTTGTAAACTAAGTTGGCATTTCTTACCATTGTAATTGCAATTTGGCAGACATTTACTGAGGAAATGCTTCTTCTATACTATACTCTGTGTGAGGTGATAGGTATTTAAAAGTGAAAGAAAGAGACATGGCCCCTTACCCTACACAAACAAACACACTAATGGGTGACCAGAGCATATCACTCTATCACTCTATGAGATATGTCTCCTGAAGGGAAAGGATTTGTGTCACTGACAGGTACTTTCTCCATTGTGGACATCAATAAGCTTTCTTCTTTGTAAAATAACATTTTATGTCTGTAAAAGTAATAAAGGCTAAAATTTTTGAAAATATATAAAATTTAACAAAAGAAATAATTTATAATCCTAAAATCAGAAGTAATTACTGTTAATATTTTTATTTCCTTTGGGGCACCTGAGTGGTTCAGTTGGTTAAGTAGCTAACTCTTAATTTTGGCTTGGCTCATGATCTTATAGTTCATGGTATCAAGCCCCACATCAAGCTCTGCACTGACAGTGTGGAGCCTGCTTGGGATATTCTCTCTCTCTCTCTCTCTCTCTCTCATTCTCATACTTTTTCTCTCTCTCTCTCGGAAAAAATATACTTAAACTATTTTCATTTCCTTTATTTTTATTTGCATCATGTAAATATTCCTAAATATATACAGTTGATGTGCTATATATAAAATTGCAATTCTGCATCCTCCCAGACAGTTAGAATCATGTCTCCATTTCATGAAAACCACCATAAATATCATATTAATGGCTAAATTGCATTAAGTTGTGGCCATACTGTATTTTATTCAACTGTTCCTAATTGATAGACATTTCCAATAGTACATATTTTTCAAATGGTTGGGATGGATAAATCATTGAATTTGGTTATATTAATGTGGTACTTTAGATGGCCTCACTGATCATAAGAAAACTAGAGAGGGAGAAAAAGAGGGAGGCGAGAGAGACACAGAGCGAGAGAGGTGGGGAGGGAAGAAAATGAAAGCATAAGAATGTATGGCATGATAGTGAAAACACCTAGATCTGGCTAAACCTGCTTGTGTCATATAATGTCTGGAATATAGGCCCCCAAGATCTCCTTTGATGGCTACCTGTCAATCAGATATATTCACTATGTATTACTATATCATGACCTCAACATCAGGATCTTATTGCTAGTGATGGCTGGCATCAGGGGTATAGTATTTCCCTTTTGAAGTCATTCTAAGACTTCATATCATTTGGGAGTTTGCCGTTGAAGGAGTCTGAAAGACCACAGAGGCAAAGTTACACCTTAAGAAAGGCTTATAATCTTCGTTTGAGAGTGAGAGGGCAGGGGAAGCTTCAGGACAACCTTCTCCTTTCCTTGGCTAGGAGACTAGAATACTGTAGTTTGATGGAACATATTCCATATGACTGCCCTCACTTCTGACATCAATTGCAAGTTCAAGGGGTTCCAAAAACCACTCTGAATGATTTGCTGAAATGCATCAGAACTCACTGAATGCTGTTAAATTAAAGGTTAGGGTGTTTTTTTCCCTGTTTCTCCTCATCGATCCCTTATCTTGGTTCATGGCACCTGATTATTCTAGACACTCATGCTCAATCTCAGGTATCTTGGCCTTCTTTTCCCGTATCTAATCAGTCACCAAACCCTATATCTCAGACTCCATCAGGTCTCATCCTTCCCTTCATTTTCATTCCTAATGCTTTCCTACTCTTTCCTAAGGATTTTCCTACTCTTACCTAGACCATAGGATGATCCTGGAACTTGTTTCCTGCTTTGTTTCTTCTTCCCCATCCCCATCTCTGCTATCCGTCATCACCACTTTTCAAACACTGTCACCAGTGTGACCTTAATGCATATCTGTAAGCATGTCACTTTTCTGCTTAAAAGTCTCTATATCTCCCCATCCACTCAAGGCCCCAGGAGAAAACTATGGCTCCAGTCTGTCTTCCAAATCTTTCCCGACTCAATTTAAACCTACTCTTCCTGGGTATTCCATCATCCTCTCCTAAAATACACTAAACCCTAATAGCACCTACTTGCTCAATCTTCCCTGAGTGCAGCTCACTTCTAGAGAAATTCAAGTTTAAGTTTCTTCCCTCTGCCTGCAGTCTATCCACACTCCAGTGATGCTTGTTCAAGTTCATCCATGCTTACAAGTTGAACTCAGAATTTATTACTCTGTGGGGCCCCCACATGTCCATCCCCTGTTGCCCTGGTAAGTCCTATCTCTTTCCTCCATGCTTTAGTATTAACTTTTTCAAAAAGCACCTGCAGTTCTCTTCTTATGTATCCATTCTTCTCCCCTACTAGCCTTGTGACTTCCCTAGAAGATGGGATCTCTGTCTTGGTCATTGTTATAGTGTTGCCAAGATGTAGTAAACAGTTAAAGAAGCCTGGTAGGTCTTTCAAATGCACCATAGCTAAAGCAGGACCCCTGATTCCATCCCCCACCCACTCAACTCTATGACATCACCCCTGAGCTATTATGTTCCTCCCATCTTCCTCTTTTTGGTAGATGACACCGCCATCCACCCAGTTGCTCAAGCTCTAAACATGAGTCTAATCCTTGATTCCTCTACTTCCCTTCCCCCATCCTAATCCAGCCCTTCACCAAATAAGCTCTACCTCCAAAATCCATTCAAATTTGTCCACTTCCCTTCACCTACCCTGCCATCATCTTTCTTGGACTGCTGCAATGAGTTCCAAGTGATCTCCTTGCATCTGTTCTTGCTTCCCTGCACTCTATTCTCCTCTCTGAGACAAGGTTATTTTAAAATGTGCATCACCTTATATCAATAACTGACGTGAAACCCTTCAAATGTCTCCTATTACATGGAATAATACATAACCTCTTATTCTGGTTTACAGAGTCTTGCATATTTGGCCTCTCCAATCACATATCATACTACCATGCCACACCCCATCTCCAGCCACAGTGACCTTCTCTTTAATATGCCAAGCTTGTTCCTGCCCCAGAGCCTTTGCACTATTACCTCTACCAACAGTATTATTCTTCCTGATATTCATGTCTCTTATTATAATTTTGATTTTAGCTTAAACATTATTTCCTCAATCTGAATTACCCACCACTCTATCATATTGCTCCACTTTAAATCTCTGCATTGTACTTATCACTATCTGATTAATTATTGTTACTATGTTACAGGGAAATGATTAAGAACAATCATTTAAAAGAAGAGATACATGAGGCAGAGTCCAGGAAAGTTGCAAATGCCGAACTTCCAATTGTCCTTTCCCATGGAGTAATTGGCAGTATTATTTTTTTACATGTATTTCCTTATTTTGAGAGAGAGAGAAAGAGAGAGAGAGAGAGAGAGAGAGAGAGAGAGAGAGAGAGAGAGAGAGAGAGAGAGAGAATGAATATATCCCAAGCAGTCTCTGCATTGTCAATGTGGAGCATGATGTGGGGCTCAAACTCTCCAACTACAAGATCATGACCTGAGCCAGAGTCAGATACTCAACCAACTGAGCCACCCAGTCACTATGGTAGTATTATTTTACATGCATTAATGAGTGATAATATACATACAGTATTGTCAACCAGGGAAGCTCACCTGAGACTTGGTGTCTAGATTTTATTAGGGCTCCATGGTTGTCTGCCCACATGATGGACCCTTAGTTTTCAGGCCCTCCAGAGGCAGAACTGATACTGCATAGATGACCTTTAGTCTTCATCCTCTCTTGAGGTAAAATGGACACTCCATGGCCCAAAGTCCCTGTCATAAATTACATTGTTAACTTTTCAGTGTCCAGAATCCCAGATAAACAAAGACATTCTTATTAGACATGATATTCCAAAGGCTTAGATATTACCTCTGAGAAACCAAGGGCAAAGGCCAGACCTCTTTCTCAAGGTTACATTCTTTACAGGTGCTCTCTCTAGTAGAAACCTCCCCTTAGTAATTCTCTACCATCATGTGGTGTATTATGAAGGAAACCACTGAGGAAACTGATATTATTTTTATCTTGTAGAAGGGGGATAATAACTTAAGCACATAAAATATCATTTAGTGGTCTGGCATCCTGGCACTTTGCTTAACTTATCCCGTTTTCTCTGTATGGTTGTCCATGTCTAATCACAAGCAGAATAGGTAGTTTTTATGTCTCATGATATGAATGATACATAGAGAAATCCCATAACAACAAACCTATTCCTTCATATGGAAGAGCCACAGATCAGAATTAAATGACCTCTTAAAGGTCATCTTGTTCAGGTATTGACAAACAATGTCTTGGGGGCAAATTTGACTCCTGGGTTATTTTTTTTAATAAATAGTAATTGAAAGAGCTATGCCCATTTATTTATGTGTTTTTTATGGCTGCTTTCATGCTATAGTGTCAGAGTTGAATAGTTCTGATGGAGACCATATATATGGATGCAAAAACACATAACTATGCGGTGCTTCCCAGAAAAAGTTTGCTGACCTCAGGACCAGTTAAAGACATCATTAAGTGGATGGAGAAATTGAAGTCCAAATTGGAGAAGTATTATTAATTAGGCAAGTAACTGTTGAGTCTCTAGTTTGTATTGGTCACTATGTAAGGCACTTGAGATACATCAGTGAAAAAAAGAGATAAAAAATGTAAACTAATTATAGTAACAATTATACTAACATTAATGGTAGCAAATTATAATGTCATAGAAAATGACTTACAAAAGGATACCAAGTTACAGGGGAATTGGGAGTATGAAGTGGGAAGAGTCAAAACCTTAAATAGCGTGATGAAAGTGGGCTTCATTGAGAAGTTGAAATTTTAGAAAAAGATTTGAAAAGGTGAGAGTGAACCTTGGAGACATCTGGACGTAAATATTTTCAGGCAAATCCTGAGGCAGACATGTTCCAGCAATAGCAAGTCCAGATTGTCTGAAGTAAAGCGAATAATGAGGAGGATGGTAGAAGATGTAGGAAGTGAGGTAGTAGAGTATCAGATGCTATTTGGCTTATAATACCATTGGGAAAACTGTCAGTATAATGAGGAACAGATGTAGATTTTGAGCAGAGAAGTAACATTATCTGACTTGGATTGAGATTTTAGCTCCATTGTTGAAGACAGATTATTGGGGGGGGGGGTGAAAGTAAAAGTAAAAGATCAATGTGATGGCTAATTTTGTCAATTTGACTGAGCTAAGGAATACCCAGATAGCTGGTAAAGCATTATTTCTGGGTCTATCTGTGAAGGTGCTTCAGGAATAGATGACATTTGCATTGGTAGACTGAAATATTTGCCTTCATTATTGTGGTAGGTTTTGTCCAATCTTGAGGGCCTGAATAGAACAAAAAAAAGCATAGGAAGGGAAAATTTACTTTTTCTACTTGAGTTAAGACATTTATCTTCTTTTAACCTCAGACATTGGCACTCCTGATACTCAGGCCTTCAAATTTAGTCTGAGACACATACCATTGACCTTCTGGTTTTTGAGTCTGTAGGCTTGGACTAGAACTACACCACCAGCTTTCCTAGGCCTCCAGCTTGCAGATGAGAGATTGTGTAACTTCACAGCCTCCATAATCAAGTAAGCCAGCCCCTCATAATATGCCTCTTCTTGTATATCTTATATATTTCCTATTGGTTATGTTTCTCTGGAGAATCCCGACTAATACAATTAGTTTTGAAGGTATGATAATAATCCAGCCTAGAGATGATGTTGACTTGGACCATCTTTGTAGCAATGGATGAGATGAGAAGTTATCAAATTCTGGATTTATTTTATTTTTTAAATATAATTTATTGTCAAATTGGCTAACATACAGTATTTAAAAAGTGTGCTCTTGGTTTTTGGGGTAGATTCCCACAGTTCATCACTTACATACACCACCCAGTGCCCATCCCAACAGGTGCCCTCCTCCATGCCCATTACCCATTTTACCCTCTGCCCTACCTCCCATCAACCTTCAGAATGTTCTCTGTATTTAAGAGTCTCTTAGGGTTTGCCTCCTTCCCTCTCTGTTTGTAACTATTTTTCCCCTTCCCTTCTCACATAGTGTTCTGTTAAGTTTCTCAAGATCCACATATGAGTGAAAACATATGATATCTGTCATTCTCTGACTGATTTATTACACTCAGCCTAATACCTTCCAGTTCAATCCACGTTGTTACAAATGGCAAGATTTCATTCTTTCTCATTGCCAGGTAGTATTCCATTGTATATAGAAACCACATCTTCCTGATCCATTCATCAGTTGATGAACATTTAGGCTCTTTCCATAATTTGGCTATTGGTGAAAATGCTGCTATAAACATAGGGGTATATGTGCTCCTATGCATCAGCACTCCTGAATCCTTTGGATAAATTCCTGGTAGTGCTATTGCTGGGTCATAGGATAGTTCTATTTTTAATTTTTTTGAGGAACCTCCACACTGTTTTCCAGAGCAGCTGTACCAGTTTGCATCCCAACCAGCAGTGCAAGAGGGTTCCCATTTCTCCACATCCTTGTCAGCATCTGTAGTTTCCTGAGTTGTTCATTTTAGCCATTCTGACCAGTATGAGGTGGTATCTCAGTGTGGTTTTGATTCGTATTTTCCTGATGATGAGTAACATTGAGCATTGTTTCATGTGTCTGTTGACCATCTGGATGCCTTCTTTGGAAAACTGTCTATTCATGTCTTCTGCCCATTTCTTCACTGGATTATTTGTTTTTCAGGTGTTGAGTTTGGTAAGTTTTTTTAAAATAGATTTTTGGATACTTACCCTTTATCTGATATGTCATTTGCAGATATTTTTTTCCCATTCTGTCTGTTGCCTTTTAGTTTTATTGATCATTTCCTTTGCCATGCAGAAGTTTTTATCTTGATGAGGTCCCAAGAGTTCATTTTTGCTTTTAATTTCCTTGCCCTTGGAGATGTGTCAAGCAAGAAATTGCTGTGGCTGAAGTCAAAGAAGTTGTTGCCTGCTTTCTCTTCTAGGGTTTTGATGATTCCCTATCACACATTCAGGTCTTTCATCCATTTTGAGTTTATTTTGTGTATGGTGTAAGAAAGTGGTCTAGTTTCATTCCTCTGCATGTTGCTGTCCAGTTCTCCCAAGACCATTTGCTAAAGAGACTGTCTTTTTACCATTGGACACTCTTTCCTGGTTTGTCAAAATTAGTTGGCCATACATTTGTGGGTCCAATTCTGGGTTCTCTGTTCTATTCCATTGCTCTATGTGTCTGTTTTTATGCCAATACCATAGTGTCTTGATGATTAGAGCTTTGTAGATTAGATTAGAGGCTGAAGTCTGGGATTGTGATGCCTCCCACTTTGGTTTTCTTTTTCAATATTAATTTGGCTATTTGGAGTCTTTTGTGGTTTCATACAAATTTTCGGATTGTTTGTTTCTAACCTTGAGAAGAATGCCGGTGCAATTTTGATTGAGTTTGCATTGAATATGTAGATTGCTTTGGATAATAGTGACATTTTAATAGTATTTGTTCTTCCAATCCATGAGCATGGAATGTTTTTCCATTTCTTTGTGTCTTTAATTTTCTTCATGAGTTTTCTGAGTTTTCAACATGCATATCTTTTATATCTTTGGATAGGTTTCTTCCTAGGTATTTTATGGTTCTTGGGATTTATTTTGAAGGTAGAGGCAAGCAAGATTTGCTAAAGACTTGAATGTAGGATATAATAGAAAGAATGGAGTCAAGGTTTTTGGCCTGAGCACCTGGAAGTATGGAGTTGTCAAAGTCATACAGGGAGTTGGTAGAAGAGCAAGGTCTTAAAGCCAGACCCCTCTAACTTCCACTAACTGCCCTCTAAATCCCAATTTTATTGTGCCTTCCTGGGGAATGCTAATATGACCCATTTAGACAATGGAAACTGGCCCAAAGCATGTGCAGCAACAGCGATATGCAAATGATAAATGATTAGTCTCAGAGCTACATCTTTTACAGAATATCACTATTACCAGGTTTATTTCCAGGTTTATCTCTGAGTTCAGGAAAAGGAACATTTCCTTAATATTTAGCTCAACCTCATTAAAAAGTCTCTCCTTGACTAGCTTTGATAAGGAGAAGAAAACAAACATAATGGCCCTGGTTGAATATCATAATAAATATTCCTAGTGAACATAATTGTTTTTAACCTTTTTGCCAGGTACAATAAATGTCAAATGGAAAGATAACCTAGCACTCTCCTGAAATAGCTTAAATAATAGGCCCTAGTTTACTTTAATGGGAACTCACCCAGTAGATACACTCATATAACAAATGAGAAATCCCTAATGAGAGTTGCATTATTTCTATTGGCTTTTATGCTATCCTTAATTGATTGCCATCATGCATGGTTAATTAAAATCATGATAATCTGACTGAGGTATTTTCAGTGAGTGCAATGTTGCCTACTTTAAAACAATGACTTTTAGAAACCGACATCAAGGTGGCTGGCAGGTTACTCTATAGCTGGTGACTGCCTCATTAGAAAGCATGATCCTTTACTGAATAGTCTAAGTTGGCACAATCATGGGGGTTTATTGCCTCCGCTGTGGACAGGAACATTGAGACCACCTCTCAATGATGCCAAAAGCCCTCCAGGGCAATGGCCTTTCTGTCCTAAGTACTGCTTCCTGTTTCTGAGACTATTTCTTTTATCCACTGTCCTCCATGTCATAGATTTCCATCCTGAATCTCTTTAATAAGCCTATTCTCAGAGGGTCAGAGGTATACTCAAAAGATTACTGGGTTTGTAGTCCATTCACAGATCAGTTACAAACTGGCTATATGATCTTGAATAGGTCACTTCTATGTTATCTTCTATTTTTTTTTCTACTACAAAGTGAAGAGTTGGAAGAGGTAAATTCCAAGCTTGTTTTTAATTTTTCTTTTTAATTATTGTGGCTCCAGCTTTGTCAAAAACCAGTGGTGTGATTGGGAAAGGTTTATTAAACTCAGACTTTCCATTGTTTCTTCTATGACTTTGGAAAAAGGAAACTTGCTTGACCTTCATCAAGCACCTCCTTTTTTGAGAATTGAGATGAATGTGTAGTTAACTTAAAATACTTAATGCAGACAAAGAAAAGATGCATTCTTTCCATCTATAGGTGTTTGTGAGGACTGCTTCAAGGAGTTTGTCAGGGAGTTAAACATTTCTGCCTCTAATATTACACGTCTGACTGAAGCATAAGATTAGTTCCTTTAGGGGCGCCTGGGTGGCTTAGTCGGTTAAGCCTCCGACTTCAGCTCAGGTCAGATCTCACTTTCGTAGGTTTGAGCCCCACGTCGGGCTCTGTGCTGACAGCTAGCTCAGAGCCTGAAGCCTGCTTCCGGTTCTGTGTCTCCTTATCTCTCTGCCCTTCCCCCTCTCATGCTCTGTCTCTCTCTGTATCAAAAATAAATAAAACATTTAAAAAATTTTTAAAAAAGATTAGTTCCTTTAGAAGCTAATTTGTATAAGTGAGATGCAACTTAAAATATCAAAGAGGTATCATTTTGCAGTAGCCAAATGGGAAAATAATTAAAATATGTTAATATCAAGTATTGGTGAATATATGGGAAGTGGGAAATCTTATATGCTATTGTTGGGAATGTGAATTGGTACAATTTTTCTTTTACCCTGTAACGACAAACATTTGTATGTATGTGTATTCATAGCAGCATTGTTTGTAAGTGGAAAAACCTGGAAATTATATGATGCACATATAATATGTATAATATATTGGGGAAAATCATGTGATGAATGAAAATGAATAAACCACAGCTATGCATATTAACAAAGGTAGATCTAAAAATCACAGATTTACCAAAAAATTAGCATGCCATACATAAATACAGATAATATAATTTTAGCTTTATAATGTGTAAAAAATAGACAAAATTAAATGATACGTTTTTAAGGATAAGGATTGGAGTGATTAAAAGTACTTTAAAAAGTGAGAGAATGATTAACAAAATATTCAGGATAGTAAATCTCTTTGGTGAAAGGATGGGAAGGCAATTAGAAACATAAAGTACATTTCAAATATTGGCAATGTGTACTTTAGATTTGGAAATCTAAAAAACTATTATGAAAGTATGGATATTATAAACACTGGAACAATACAGAAGAATATAAGATTAGGAATAGTGCTGTCCCTTTTTCTCTTCTCTCAATTCCATTTAAGAGATGAAAAGATCAATAATTTGGGGTATATCCTTCTAAATCAGTGGTTCTCAGTGTGGTCCCTGGACCAGCACCATGTGCATTATCTGAGAATTTGTTCAGCACCAAAACAGAAAGATAGACCAAAGGAATAGAATAGAGAACCTATAACTAGGCCCACAAATGTATGGCCAATTAATCTTTGACAAAGCAGAAAGAGTATCCAAAGGAAAAAAGACAGCCTCTTTAATAGGTAGTGCTGGGAGAACTGGACAGCAACATGAAGAAGAATGAAACTAGACTGCTCTTGTACACCAGACACAAGAATAAATTCAAAATGGATGAAGGACCTGAATGTGAGACAGGAAACCATCAAAACCCTCAAGGAGAAAGCAGGAAACAGCCTCCTTGACCTCAATCGCAGCAATTTCCTCCTCGACACATCCCCAAGGCAAGGGAAATGAAAGCAAAAATGAACTATTGGGATCTCATCAAGATAAAAATCTTCTGCACTGCAGAGGGAAACAATCCAGAAAACTAATACATAACCGATGGAATGGGAAAAGATAGTTGCAAATGACATATCAGATAAAGAGCCAGTATCCAAAATCTACAAGGAACTCACCAAACTCCACACCCAAAAAACAAATAACCCAGTGAAGAAATGGGCAGAAGACATGAGTAGACACTTCTCCAAAGAGGACATCCAGATGGCCAACAAACAATTGAAATGATGCTCAGCGTCACTCATCATCAGGGAAATACAAATCAAAACCACACTGAGATACCACCTCACACTGGTCAGAGTGGCTAAAATGAACAAATCAAGAGAGTATAGATGCTGGTGAGGATGTGGAGAAACGGGCACCCTCCTACATTGTTGGTGGGAATGTAAACCGGTACAGCCACTCTGGAAAACCTTGTGGAGGTTCCTCAAAAAACTATCAGTAGAACTTCCCTATGACCCAGCAATAGCACTGCAGGGGATTTACCCAAAGGATACAGAAGTGCAGATGCATAGGGGCACATGTATCCCAATGTTCATAGCAGCACTTTCAACAATAGCCAAATGATGAGGCTAAATGTCTATCAATTGGTGAAGGGATCAAGAAGATGTGGTTTATCTATACAATGCAATACTACATGGCAATGAGAAAGAATGAAATCTGGCCATTTGTTGCAAAGTGGATGGACCTTGAGAGTGTCATGCCAAGCGAAATAAGTCAGGTGGAGAAGGACAGATACCATATGTTTTCACTCATAGGTCTAACAGGAGAGACCTAACAGGACCATGGGGAGGAGAAGGGGGAAAACGAATTAGGGAGAGGGAGGGAGGCAAATTATGAGAGACTCTTGAATACTTAAAATGAACTGAGGGCTGAAGGAGGATGGGGGGAAGGTGAGTGATGATCATGGAGGAGGGCACTGTGGGGTAGAGCACTGGGTGTTATATGGAAACCAATTTGACAATAAACTATATACATATATAAAGAAATTTAAATTATCTGGCTTCATCTTGGATTGACTGATTTAGAAACTCTGGAGATGTTCCTGTGCTATTAGTGTTTTAATAATCTCTAGGTGGTTATCAACCCTGGTTGCATAATAATAGAATTACCAGAGGAACCTTGAAAAAGAAATGCCAGTGCCCAGATCTTACCTCTAGATTTTTTTAAGGCTTTTAAACACATACACATACATAATATTATATATATATTAGTAAAATGTATAAGATGTAGAAGATATTTTCATATATATGAGAGAGAATCTTCTGCATTTTTCACTTTTCACTAATATGTTGATGAGTATAAATCTTTTTTTATCTATTTATTTTGAGAGAGAGAGAGAGAGAGAGAGAGAGAGAGAGAGAGAGAGAGAGAGAGGCAAAGATAAGGAGGGATAGAGAGAGAGGGAGAGAGAATCCCAAGGAGGCTTCACACTGTCAGCACAAAGCCTGACTCAGGTCTCAAAAGTAGGAACCATGTGATCATGACCCAAGCTGAAATCAAGAGTTGGATGCTTATCTGACTGACCCACTCAGGTTACCCAACAAATATAGATCTGTTTTCTTCTTTCTATTAATGGTTCTTAATAAGGGATAATTTTGCCCACAGGGGACATTTAGCAATATCTGGAGCCCTTTTTGGTTGACACAACTGGGAGAAATGCTACTAGCATCTGTTGAGGAGAGACTAGGGATGCTGCTACATATCTTACCAATGGACAGGACAGCTCCCCACAATAAATTATCTGGCTCCAAGTGTCAGTAGTGCTGAGGCTGAGAAACCCTGTTTTAAAGGAATACATAGTGTTTGATTCCAAGACCGTATAGATTTCATTCAATCTAGTCAATGTGCTTTGGTGACTTCATTTAACACCCACAGACTCTGAAGGGCTTGAGAAGATGTACATTATATGTGTTTGCCTTTTCTCTCCATACTTTCTCAAAACTCAGTAATGTGCATGATTTTTGCTTCTTTTGTGTTCCCATAATAATCAGCACATTGTGGGGCATGTTGAAGGTATTGAAGAAAAGCCTGTTGAGTTGAATTGAACCATCCTCATTCACTGCAATGTAGTGAGATTCTGTGGTATTTATCTCTTGTTTCTGTTAAATCCTAGAAATGAAGTCTCTTTGAAATTCTTTCTGTCAATAACAAATGGAATTAACTGTAGAGTCTCGGGTGTATTGTAGAGTGAATGATTAAAAATCTTCAGCAAATAGTAAGCTGTCTGCCATGACCTTTAGCTCTTGGTATTTTGACTGATGGTCCCCTCTTTACAGTTTAGTGAAGTTGTAAACAGAGAGACATGAGACCACTTATAGACTAGGCAGTCAAATACTGAATACGAAAAGGTCAGCATCACACTCTGCTGGCTGATATGACTCAGGCTGGCATAGAGTTGGGTGGGCCTGTGACACTGTGGATTTAAGCTATTGATTTAAAGGGAAAATGACAAGTGGCTCTGTAGCAAATAAAATGGGAAAATCTTCAGTTTGAATCCTACTGGAAGATTGGAAGGAAACTCTGACTGAAACTCTGGCCTAGTCAAGATCATGTATATTTCAAATAGATAATGCCATGGACTTTGACTTTTTGAACGCTCTGTCAAAGGTATTGTTGTTGCCTGCTGTGTCTGTCTTTTTAATAATTTTAGTATCTTGCAGATACCTCTCTCTTGCACTCATAACAAGGCTCTCTCCATTATACTGTATTAAACGCAGAGCCTTTGGTCAACTTTTTCTGACTTTGCTTTCTTCTTTCTCCTTTACGTGTCCTTCATTTTCAACTTTTCATCTTTGTGTTCACTATTTTATTCTTCCTACATCCTTTAATACTTGATTTCTCCATAAGGAAACAAAGTTGAAGAACATAATAAATGAAATAAACCATACATTAGAGTGTACTGAGAGTAGATTAGTGAATGAAGAAGAACATATCAGTGATCTGGAAGATAGGGCAACAAAAAACACCCAAGCTAAACTTCAGAAAGAGAAAATAAGTTTTATAAATGAGGATAGACTAAGAAATCTCTTGGACAATATAATATAAATATTTTCATTATAGGGGTCCCAGAAGAAGAAGAGAGAGAAAGGAGTAGAAAACTTATTTGAAGAAATAATACATGAAAATTTTCCTAACCTTGGGAAACAAGAGAGAAAGCAAAACGTTATCTATAAGGGAGACACTATAAGGCTATCAGCTGACTTTTTAGTAGAAACTTTGCAGTCCAGAAGTTAGTGACATGATACATTCAAAGTGCTGAAAGGAAAAAATCCTACATCCAAGAATATTCTACCCAGCAAGGTTATCATTTAGATTTGAAGGAGAAATAAAGAGCTTCTCAGACAAACAAAAGATAAAGGAGTTTATCATCTTATAAACCATATAACAAATGTTCCCTTAAGTGGAAAAGAAATGGCCATAATTAGAAGTAAGTAAACTTCTAATTATATATATATATATATATATATATATATATATAGAGAGAGAGAGAGAGAGAGATGTAAAATATGGCAGCATAGACATAGAACATGGAGAAGGGAATAAAAAATGAAAAAACTTAAATGTGAATTTAAATGACCATGAAATTGAAATGACATCAAATTACAGTATGTAAGTTACTCTATACTTAGGATGTTCTACATGAATCTCATGGTAATGGCAAACCTAAAACCTATAGTAGATACACAATAAATAGAAAGCCAAGCATAATATTAAAGAAAACTATCTATCACAAAAAAAAAGAACAAGAAAAGGAGGAAGGAGCAGAGAACTACAAAAACAACAAGAACACAAATAACAAAATGATAAGAAGTACGTGCCTATCCATATTACTTTAAAAGTAAATGGAACATGTACCCCCATTGTTTATAGCAGCACTATTGACAATTACTTGGTGGTCAAAAAGAATAAAATATTTGTAACAATTGATGGTACTAGAGTATATTATGCTAAGCAAAATAAGTCAGGCAGACAAAGACAAATATATGATTTCATTCATATGTAGAATTTAAGAAACAAAACAAATTAATACAAGGGAAGGGAAGGGAAAATCAAAACAGAGGGAGGCAAACCCTAAGAGACTCTTAAATATAGAGAACAAACTAAGAGTTGTTGGAGGGGAGGTGAATAGGAGGTTGGGCTAATTGGGTGATGAGCATTAAGGAGGGCACTTGTTGGAATGAGCACTGGGTGTTATATATAAGTGGTGAATCACTAAATTCTACTCCTCAAACGATTACTACACTTTATGTTAACTTACTTGGATTTAAAAATAAATGTAAATGGCCCAAATGCTCTAATAAAAAGATAGGTGGCAAAACAAATAGAACAAGGCCCACTATGTGCTCCCCACAAGAGACACACTTCAGGTCTAAAGACACATACAGATTGAAAGCAAAGGGGTAGAGATGAATTTCTTTACTATGCAAATTAAAGTGGTAAAAAAAATCCAGGGTAGGAATACTTATATCAGGCAAAATACATTTTAAAACAAAAAATTTAACAGGAGACAAATAGGTCATTACAAAATGATAAAGGGATCAATCCAGGAAGTGGACACAAGGATTCTAAATATCTATACACCCAATGCTAAAGCACCTAATATATCAGGCAAATATTAATGAACAAAGAGAGAAATCGACAGTAATATAATATCAGCGGACTTTAACATCCCACTTACTCCAATGGACAGATCATCCAGGCAGAGAATGAACACGGAAGCAGTGTCTTGAAATAACACATTGGACCAGATGAAAGTAACATCTATATGGAATATTCCATCCAAAAGCAAAAGAAAATACAGTCTTTCCAAGTGCACATAGAACATTCTCCAGAATAGTTCACATGTGAAGCCACAAAACAAGCCTCAGTAAATTTAAGAAGATTGGAGCACCTGGGAGACTCAGTCGTTTAAGTGTTCAACACTTGATTTTGGGTAAAGTAATGATCTCACATTCATGAGTTAGAGCCCTATGTCAGGATCTATGCTGACAGCACAGAAGCTGCTTGGATTCTCTGCCCCTCCCCTGTGCTCTCTCTCTCTCTCTCTCTCTCTCTCTCTCTCTCTCTCTCTCTCAAGATAAATAAACAAACATAAAAAATAAATTTAAGAATATCGAAATCATACCATATATCTTTTCTTACCACAATGGTATAAAAGTTGAAATAAATCAAAAGAAAAAGACCTGGAAAAAACAAAAATATGTGGCAGCTAAACACAGGATGTTAAAAAACCATTGGGTCAATGAAGCGATCAAAGAAGAAAAGAAGTAATAAAAAATACATACATGGAGAAAAATTAAAACAAAATGATCCAAACTCTTAGGATCATAGCAAAAGCATTTTTTTAAATACTTTATTGTCAAATTGGTTTACATACAACACCCCGTGCTCTACCCCATAAGTGCCTTCCCGCCACCATCACCACCACCTCTTTCCCCCCGCCCCCTTTCCCTTCAATCCTCAGTTCATTTTCAGCATTCAATAGTCTCTCAAGATTTCTGTTCCTCTCTCTCCTTAACTCTCTTTCCCTCTTCCCCTCCCCCTGGTCTTCCATTAGGTCTCTCCTGTTTTCCTGTTAGACCTATGAGTGCAAACATATGGTTTCTGTCCTTCTCTGCCTGACTTATTTCGCTTAGTATGACACCCTCAAGGTCCATCCACTTTCCTACAAATGGCCACATTTCATTCTTTCTCATTGCCATGTAGTACTCCACTGTGTATACATACCACATCTTCTTGATCCACTCATCAGGTGATGGACATTTAGGCTTTTTCCATGTTTTGGCTATTGTTGACATTGCTACTATGAACATTGGGGTACATGTGCTCCTATGCATCAGCATTTCTGTCTCTCTTGGGTAAATCCCTAGCAGTGCTATTGCTGGGTCATAAGGGAGTTGTATGGATAGTTTTTTGAGGAACCTCCCCACTGTTTTCCAGAGCGTCTGCACCAGTTTACATTCCCACCGACAGTGTAGGAGGGTGCTGGTCCCTCCACACCCTCGTCATCATCTCTAGTCTCTTGATTTGTTCATTGTAGCCACTCTGACTGGCGTGAGGTGGTATCTCAGTGTGGTTTTGATTTGTGTTTCCCTGATGATGAGTGATGTTGAGCATCGTTTCATATGCCTGTAGGCCATCTGGATGTCCTCCCTGGAGAAGTGTCTGTTCATGTCTTCTGCCCATTTCT
Organism: Mungos mungo; assembly: GCA_004023785.1. Classification (NCBI taxonomy): domain Eukaryota; kingdom Metazoa; phylum Chordata; class Mammalia; order Carnivora; family Herpestidae; genus Mungos; species Mungos mungo. Next base: position 20,228 of record PISW01013840.1, read on the forward strand.
TCAATGGGTTATTTGTTTTGTGGGTGTGAAGTTTGGTGAGTTCCTTGTAGATTTTAGATACTAGCCCTTTATCTGATATGTCATTTGCAACTATCTTTTCCCATTCTGTCGGCCGCATATTAGTTTTCTTGATTGTTTCCTTTGCAGTGCAGAAGCTTTTTATCTTGATGAAGTCCCAAGAGTTCAGTTTTGCTTTCATTTCCCCCTGAGATCAGGAACACGACAGGGGTGTCCACTCTCACCACTGCTGTTTAACATAGTGCTGGAAGTCCTAGCATAAGCAATCAGACAACAACAGGAAATCAAAGGCATCAGACTTGGCAAAGAAGAAGTCAAACTTTCACTTTCTGCAGATGACATGATACTCTACATGGAAACCCAATTGACTCCACCAGAAGCCTTCTAGAACTGATTAATGAATTCAGTAAAGTTGCAGGATCCAAAATCAATGTACAGAAATCAGTTGCATTCCTATACACCAAAAATGAAGCAGCCGAAAGAGAAATCAAGAAACTGATCCCATTCACGATTGCACGAAAAACTATCAAATATCTAGGAGTAAACCTAACCAAGGATGTAAAAGACCTATATGATGAAAACTATAGAAAACTTATGAAAGAGATTGAAGAAGACACCAAGAAATGGAAAAACATTCCCTGTTCATGGATCGGAAGAATAAACATTGTGAAAATGTCATTACTACCCAAAGCAATATACACATTCAATGCAATCCCCATCAAAATTGCACCAACATTCTTCTCAAAGCTAGAACAAACTATCCTCAAATTCGTATGGAACCACAAAAGACCCAGAATAGCCAAAGTTATATTGAAGAAGAAAACCAAAACGGGAGGCATCACAATCCCAGACTTTAGCCTCTACAACAAAGCTGTCATCATCAAGACAGTATGGTATTGGCACAAAAACAGACACATAGACCAATGGAATAGAATAGAGAACCCAGAACTGGGCCCACTAATGTATGGCCAATTAATTTTTGACAAAGTAGGAAAGAGTATGCAATGGAAAAAAGACTGCCTCTTTAGCAGGTGGTGCTGGGAGAACTGGACAGCAACATGCAGAAGAATGAAAATAGACCACTTTCTTACACCATACACAAAAATTAACTCAAAATGGCTGAAGGACTTGAATGTGAGACAGGAAACCATCAAAACCCTTGAGGAGAAAGTAGGAAAAAACCTCCTAGACCTCCACCACAGCAATTTCCTACTCGACACATCCTCAAAAGCAAGGGAAATGAAAGCAAAAGCATTTTTAAGAAGGAAATATACAGTGAGACAGGCCCACCTCAAGAAACAAGACTCATAAAACTAATCTTACTTTATACTTAAAGGAACTAGAAAAAGAACAAACAAAGCCCATGATGAGAAGCAGGAAGTAAATAATAAAGATTAGAGCAGAAATAAATGACATAGTGACTAAAGAAACAGTAGGAAAAAAACAACGAAACCCAGAGTTGGTTCTTTGAAAATATAAATAAATTTGACAAACCTTTAGCCAGATTCCTCAAGAAAAAGTGAAAGGACCCAAATAAATAAAATTAGAAAAGAGAGAGAAGTAACAATTGACAACACAGAAATATAAAGGATTATAAGAGAATGCTATGAAAAATTATATGCCAACAAACTGGATTATGTACAATAAATGGACAAGTTTCTAGAAACATACAATCTTCCAGGCCTGAATCAGGAAGAAACAGTAAATCTGAACAGACTGATTATCAATAATGAAACTGAATCAGTAATCAAAATACTACCAAAATATAGAAGTCTAAGACCAGATGGATTCACAGGTATATTCTACTGAACATTTAAATAAGAGTTAATACCTATTTTCAAACTATTCCAAAAAAATATAAGAGAAAGGAAAGCTTTAAAATGCATTCTATAAGGTCAGTACTACCCTAACACCAAACCAAGAGAAAGAGAACACACAGAAGGAAAACTGCAGCCTAATATCCTTGCTTAACATAGATGCAACAATATTCAACAAAATACTAGCAAACTGTATTCAGCAATACATTAAAAAGATCATTCACCACAATCAAGTAGAATTTATTCTGGAGATGCAAGAATGTTTCAATATTCCCAAATCAATCATTGTGATACACCACATCAACAAAATGAAGGATAGAAATCATATGATCACCTCAATGGATGAAGAAAAAACATTTGATGGAATTCAATATTCATTCATAATAGAAACTCTAAAAAAATGGGTTTAGAGGGAACGTACCTCAGCCCAATGAAGACCATGTATGAAAAACCCACAGCAAGCATTATATTCAATGGTGCAAAATTGAGAACTTTTCCTATAAAATCAGAAAGAACACAAGGATGTCCACTCTCATTACTTTTATTCATCACATTTTTTGGCATCCATGCCACAGCAATCAGAGAAGAAAAAGATATAAGAATCATCCTTATTGGTAAAGAAGTAATTAAGCTGTCACTATTCACAGATAACATACTATACATAGAAAATCCTACAAGACTCTACCAAAAACCTACTGGAAATAATAAATCAGTAATGTCATCGGATAAAAAATTAACACCAACACATTGGTATTATTTCTACACAATAATAGCAAAGTAGTAGAAAGAAAAATTAAGAAAACAACTCCATTTACAGTTGCAACAGGAAGGATAAATACCTAGGAATAAAATTAACCAAAGAGGTGAAAAACCTGTCCTCTGAATATTATCAAACATTGAAGAAATAAACTGAAAATAACACAAATTGGAAAGATATTCCATGCTCATGTATTTGGATAATTAATATTAAAATGTCATACTACCATAGCAATCTACAGATTCAGTGCAATTCCTATCAAAATGCCAATGGCATTTTTCACAAAGCGATTTCAAATAATTGTAATATTTGTATGGAACCACAAAAGTTTCCAAATAGCTAAAGCAATATTGAGAAAGAAAAACAAAGCTGGAGGTATTAAAATTCCAGATTTGAAGATATACTCCAAACCTGTAGTGATTAAACCAGTATAATCCTGGCACAAAATGGACACAAAGAGCAATAGGACAGAATAGACAGCACAGAAATAAACATGCTTATATCAATTAATATATGATAAAGGAGGCAAGAATCTACAATGGGGAAAAGACAGTCTCTTCAATAAATGGTGCTGGGGAAACTGCACAGCTAATTATAAGACAATGAAACTAGACTACTTTCTAATACTATACACAGAGTACACTCAAAATGGATTAAAGACCTAGATGTGAGACCTGAAATTTTAAGACTCATGGAAAAGAACACAGGCAATAATTTCTCTGACATTGACTGTAGCTATATTTTTCTAGATATATCTCCTAAAACAAGAGAAACAAAAGCAAAACTAAGGTATTCAGATTACATCAAAATAAAAAGCTTTTGCACAGCAAAGGAAATCATCAATAAATCAGCAAACATACTGAGTGGGACAAGATATTACCAAATGATATTTCTGATTGGGGATTAATATCCAAAATATATACGGAACATATGCAACTGAACACCAAACAAGCAAACAAACAAAAACCCCAAACAATCCAATTTAAAAGTGGGAAGGTGACCTGAATAGACATTTTTCCAATGAAGACATACAGATGGACAGTACACACATGAAACGATGTTCAGTATCACTGATCATCATGGAAATATAAATCAAAGCTACAAGAAGACAATACCTTACACTTGTCAAAATGGCTAAAATAAGATACTGTAAAGCAATTAAAGTAAACTAACACATGGAAAAATGGTGTTTCACAGCACCATTTGTTGAGAGGACTTTCTTTCCTCACTGGGTGTTTTTGGCTCCTTTGTCAAATACTAGTTGGTAGTTTAGGTGGGGAT
>PISW01013841.1:0-24097 GCA_004023785.1 Mungos mungo
TGACTCAGGTCATGATCTCGCGGCTCATGAGTTCGAGCCCCACATCTGGCTCTGGCTTGACAGCTTGGAGCCTGGAGGCTGCTTGGGATTCTGTTTCTCTCTCTCTCTCTGCCCATACCCTACTCACACACACTCTCTCAAAAACAAGTATACATTAGTTAAAAAAAAAAAAAGCCAGTGTTGTAATTTTTAAATGTAAAATTTATCATCTGTGTGCTTTGGGAAAAAGAAGTATGAATCGTTTAAACCGAACGGATACTGAAGAGCTAGGATTAACATGTAAGCCCTCACTGACTTTGCCCCTTTCAGATGTTAGAAGCCGTTTGGCAATCAATGTGTCTGGTTTTCAAGGAAATAGTCTCACGTGCAATACGGCCTTTTCCTTTCAGTAACTTCTCAAATAGCGTGGTATGGATCTTTTTGGTTTTCTTTCCGTTTACAACCTGGAGGATTAACTCTCGTTTTTCTTTCAGCTGCGGCCGATGTCTGTGGTGACGCTGGGGACCTGGGGCTTGTCTCCGAAAGTCCCGGTACCTCTGATCCTAAGTCTGACCGAGAAATCGCACTGACCTTCAAAGATCAGGAAGTAGCAGCTGACGTACTGAAAGCAGGTGTTGACTTAGGAGAAGAAAAGCCTCCTGTTTCTCACAGTCCTCCAGATGCACAAGAAATTCATGTAAATAAATTAATGTTTTACTTACTTGTTAGTTTTGATTTAGTTAGTTTTTAAACCATAGTTTAAACCTACTGTATACATTTATCTGACTGTTACCTAAAAGCCTGTTTTTAGTAATGTGCATGGAAAAAAAGTGAAAATGTTTTCTGGACTATAAAAGAACAAACCCTTTTAGTGAGAAATTATTTTGCATGAAAACCAAAAGGCTACGTTAAGTCTCAATTTTAACAAAGTAAATTGGTTTTTTTCTTGTTTAATGTTTATTTTTGAGAGCGGCAGCATGAGCAGGGGAGGGCAGAGAAAGAAGAGGATACAGAATCTGAACCAGACTCCAGGCTCTGGACTCGAACTTACAAGCCGTTGAGATCATGACCTGAGACAAAGTTGGACCCTCAACCGACTGAGCCACCGAGGCGCCCTTAACAATTTAAGTTTTGCATTGTATTTGCTTCAAATTAAAGCTCTTTTAGCCATGAAATGACAGATCCTGGCTACTCTAGAGACAAGGATGACATCGAAAACTCTTCAGAGCATATATTTGAAAAGAATTAAATACAGTTGAATAGGACTTTTGGGGAGCCCAGGCAGCTCCGTCGTTTGAGTGTCTGACTTCAGCTCAGGTCGTGATCTCACGGTTCTGGAGTTCAGGCCCCGCATCAGGGTCTGTGCTGACAGCTCAGAGCCTGGAGCCTGCTTCAGATTCTGGGTCTCCCTCTCTCTCTCTGCCCCTTCCCCACTCATGCTCTCTTTCTCTCTCTCTCAAAAATAAATATTAAAAAAAAAATAGGACCTTCCCCCCATGCATACTTGTAGGAAAATTATCATCAGTTAGTTGGGGGTTTAACCTCTATACCCTTGGGAAAGGAATTTTTTAAAAAATATATGTATATATACATATATATATATATATATATTTTTTGGTATTTAATACAATTTATACTTTCTAAAAATTCCATCAAGTTTCTTGCACTATCAACAGGCAACTTTTATATGATAAATGATTTTGAGATAAAGCAAAAACACCTCTCACTTACAGAAATGTGACTGTGTCGTATTTGGGAAGTTTCTGAACTCATAATTGTGTCATGCTTATCCGTATTCATTTTTATGAGTATTCTCACTGTAAAAGAGGTGGACAGAGTCCCCACTCCTTCAGCTGGGAAGCAAATAAAAACTGTGGGCGTGGTATGAGTGAGAAACCTCATCTCTGTATTTCTAGTCTCTACTCTCACTGAATATTTGGGGAGTGGGAAAATGTTATTGTCTAGGTGGGTGGTAATGTTCTACCTTCTTGGTCAGGAGATCTCTCTGTTACTTTCTACCTCCTCCTTTTTCTCCCCCTCCCTTGCCAAAAGGTAAATGCAAGGACCACCCCTTCTCCCACCAAACCCTTGCAAGAGAGGTACTGAACTTGAAAGCCTTAGGAATTTCATGGTTTATGCAGCCCCAGCAAAGGGAAGAGGATTGAGTCTAGCCCAAGGCAGCTTATGTAGGTGAACTCTTCTTCAACCTTACGGGGTCATACTGGTTAGAAAAAGTGTGGTTAGTTAGGTCAATTTGGGGATTACCATTAAAACACGATTTGGGGGTTGCTTCTTTTTTCCAGTTAATGTTTTTTTCCCCTCGGGTGAGAACAGAATAAGACCTTTAAATTCTTCTCAAACTGTTGTCAGCATCGTGATAATTTTCAAGGTTTTATAAAGACTGTCTTTGTGGAATTTCTATTTTAATTCCATTCAGAATCTCAATCTTTTTCTGTCTAGTTATTTTGACTGAGGAATACTGTCTGCTTGCTTAAGTGGGTATTTTATAAAGTAAACCCAATAAGCATAGGCCATATCAAATGTCGTTTATGTTTAATAGTTCATACACCCAGGGAGGTGAGATGACTTTTTTAAAGACTTTGTGCTTTAGGTTAAAATAAATGTGTTACAATCCTTTAACCCGTCTCTTATCTTTAATTCATTTTAGGTGATTGAACATGAAAGGCTTGGAGTTCAAGATTCAGGACGCAAGGCTAGCAATCTTTCATTTAATGAGTTGTATCCCTCAGGGACCCTTAAGTCTACGTCGAAGACTGTTCAGGAAACGAGTACAGTGACCATAAACTCGAGCCCGGTGCGTGACATGAGTTCCTCCAGAACGCGCAGGAGAGGACAGCATGTCCCAAACCCAATCATCAGACCAGCTCAACAGGAGGAGTCCGAGGCTGTTGCCACCCCCAACACCCGGGGGCTTTCAGTCAGGAGGCGAGCGAGGAGGACAGAAGACCTGTCAGGGGCTTCTGAAAGGGCCTGCTCCGACATCAGAGGAGCATCTCAGAACCAGCAGAGGCCTGCAGATTCGGGTGCTCTGCAGAGAGAACGGAAGAGGAAAGAAGCCGCTCAAAACACGTTAGAAAGGGATGGTCCTGCGGCCCCGGGGCGACGGGCCCCCGCAAACGGCAGACTTGCGATGGTAACCTCTTCTCCGCTGCGGGCGCCAGCAGCTGAAGAAACCCAGCTTTCATCCGTCACCAAAGAGACCCCCAGAAGAAATAAAAAGGCTGTGGAAAATTATGACAGTGAAAAAATGGTACATCTGGATGTAAAAGTTAGTAAAGCAGCATGTTCTAGTGGAAGCACCAGAAAACTGAGAAGTGCTAAAATCAGGGCTTCTGAAAACACAGGGCAGACGCAAGGTGGAGAAAGCAAGCTTTCGCCTGTCACCATACAGACCCCTAGAAAAGTTAAAAAAGAGGTGGAAAAGGCCGCCAGTGTGAAAACAGCGGTCCACAAAGATTGGAGGGCTAGGAAAGCAGCACATTCCGTCAGAAGCTCCAGAAAACAGAAAGGTGCCGACGAAGGGGCTTCTGGGAGCGCAGGATTCACACCTGATCCCATGTGCATTGACGAGGCGGCGCCTGTCCAGCACGACAGAAGGGCTAAGAAGAGAGAAGTCAGCACACTGGCTGTTGTGGAAGACTCTCATCTGGACACATCCCAGCTGGCTCTTAAGACCGAATCGGAGCTGCCTGGGAAACAATTTCAAATGAGAAAAAATCCACCTGGAGATGTGGGCTCCAAGGCCGCCAAGGGGTTGAGGAGTCTCAAGAAGGCACAGACCCACAGCCGCCGGAGGAGGGCCGCCGGGAGCGCTCCGGCCAGCAGCGGCGAGGCCGACTCAGGGAAGCCAGCTGGGCCAGGGTCCCTTCTGGCACCAGCGGAGCAGCTCGCCACCAAGAGGGCCGTGGAGAGAAAGCTCAGCCACAGGGCCGAAAATCAAAGCCACACACGTGCGTCTGGCTCAGTACCAGAAAAACACACCACCAAAGACCTGAAAGAACCAGGTGCCCCGGAAGCCAGAGGGCCTGCTGCGGCCACCAGGACCTGCTCTTCGCGTGGCAAGAGGACTAGGGCCAGCGAGGCCGTCTCGCTGCCGGGCCTCCCGGAGCCGGAGCTTGTCTTCTCTCCACCTGTGTCAAAGGCTCCACGGAAAGAGAAAGGTACTTTTACTTCTACTCAAAACACAGTTTTCATCGCATGCGACGCCTTCTGTTTTCAGCACAGTTCAATTCCATTTAAGACTGTAATTGATGATGATGAAATTTTGATCAGCTATTGATCAAATTTGATCAATTACCTGAAAATGACTCGTAGTTATAAAGAAGCCTTCCCCATTCCGAAGAAGAAAATAGTCTTGATCTTTTAATAGTAAAACTTAAAGGTTTTCTATTTCCAGGTTTATCTTTAGATTTAAGAATTTTCTGGTCCAGTAGGACTCTTTAAATTCTGTAATGCCCTTGTCACGGGTTTCATTTTTTAGAATAGTATCCTCTCTATCATTCTGCCCTAAGTGACTTAATTTCTCCCCACATAGAATCAGCATTTTTCACCTAAGTGCCGCTGCGTCTGGCTCAGGACCCCCCACTGTATCTGCAGCTTCAGATTGGAGGGAGGGGAAGGAGCGGTAACATCTCATCACTTGGGACACAGATTCCCCAAGTGCGTGCCTCTGGTCGCCCCCACTTGGCTCAGCAGCCTGTCCATCCTGCCTCTGCCGCTGGCGAGCTCACGATCGCACTGTTCAGTTGGTTTGGCGCATACCTTCCCCAAGCCTCTTATTGTTTAGGTCTAGAGCACAGGTCTGCGTGGCACGGCAAAGACTACAATGTATCTGTGCTGTTAAGATTTGGAGGGGGAATTTTTCAGTGAAGCAGGCACTTAAGAAAGAGGGTCTAGGGGCACCTGGGTGACTCAGTTGCTTGAGCATCTGACTTCGGCTAAGGTCATGATCTCACGGTCGGGCTCTGTGCTGACAGCTCGGAGCCTGGAACCTGCTTCGGATTCTGTGTCTCCCTCTCTCTCTGCCCCTCCCCTGCTCACTCTCTGTCTCTCCAAATAGACATAAAAAAATTTTTTTAAAAAGAAAAAGGGTCTATAAGGTGATCATGAAGAAAAGATAGAGAGGCCGTTGTGGCCGAACAGACCTGGTGCGAGAGGTGTTTGCAGATGTGATAGAAGGGGTTGTCTACTTCCAGTTTAAGAGGTTAATTTCAGCAAAGCGGCTCAGGGACTAGTAAGTGAAGTAGGTAACTTCATTGTTGTCTTTATTTAAACCTTTTCAGGGGTGCCTGGGTGGCTCAGTCGGTTGAGCAACCGACTTCAGCTCAGGTCATGATCTCACGGATCGTGGGTTTGGGCCCCGCGTCGGGCTCTGTGCTGACAGCATGGAGTCTGCTTTAGATTCCGTGTCTCCTTCTCTCTCTGTCCCTTCTCCATTCATGCTCTGTCTTTCAATAATAAGTAAATGTAAAAAAATTTTTTAACACCTTTTCAAACAGCTGCAGGTACTTACAAATGCAGTGGGCAACGGCCCATGTTGTTACCTCCTGACTTGAGGAAGTCCCACAGAGAGAGAAGCCATTTAAAAATCTGCAAACTGAAATTTTCTGTATTCAGCATTCACCGCACAGGCACCTCTTTACATGTACATATTTAGGCAGCTGTCCATTATATTACATAGCCTGAGCCCAGGAAAGGACCCTTTGTCATCAGATTAATCATTTGTTTTAAAAATATTTGTGGGTGAGGGACGCCTGGGTGGCTCTCGGTTACGTGCTTCGCTCTTGATTCCGGCTCAGGTCACGGTCTCCCAGTTCGTGAGACTGAGCCTCACATCTGGCTCTCCGCCGACAGCATGGAGCCTGCTTGGGATTTTCTCTCTCTCCCTCTCTCTGCCCCCACGCTTGCTCGCTCTCTCAAAGTAAAGAAAGAATCTTTAAAAAACTAATTTGCGGTTGGGGTGCCTGGGTGGCTCATTGTTAAGCATCTGACTTTGGCTCAGGTCATGATCCCGCATTTTCTTAGTTGAAGCCTCACGCTGGGCTCTGTGGTGCCCGTGCCGAGGCCACTTCAGATCCTGTCCTCCCCTCCTCTTTCTCAAACATTAAAAATAATAATAATAATTTGTGGTTGTAGGAGGTCTCCTCTGGCCCCTCTAAGGTTTTACACTTAGATCTTTGATTCTGTGGTGCTGTGTAGTTCAGTTTCCTGGAGTTAGGAAAGTGGCGAAGGCCCCACTTTGCTCCGGAAGCGCATCGCAGCTCACGTGACTGAGCTGCTCCATTAGAAGTCAGGTTCCAGAGTCAGCAGTGCGGGGAGCGGAGGTCGTTAACACAAGTCTTTCATGCCTTCCTCGGGGCTTAGCACAGTGTAGCCCACACAGAGATTGCGTGTTGTTCTGCTACAGATGGCAGAGATCGCAGTAATTCCCCGCTTTGTCGCCTTTAAGGTCATCCTCCATATGCCTGTTAACTATGACTCCTGTAACAAATGCACGCCTGCAGTAGGAAACTAGCAAATAGTCCTCAAGCAGACCGACAGCCCGCATCCGCGGTCTCTTCCACTCACTTGGAGGTATAGTTTGTTTGAAGCCCAGCAGCCTGGTGTGTAGAGCTGTGTATTCAGCTACACACACCCCCCGCCCCGCCCCGGGAGGCTCAGGCCATCCTTCTGACCCCCCCAACACCCACCCCTTGCCTCTGTCCCCCGTGCCAACGTCAGTCGTATTTCAAAAGCTCTTGAGGGAGGGATAGGAAGTGCAGGGAGAATGTGCAGAACGGCCTCGATTTAATTGAAACCTGTCAGAGGCCGCCTCCAAATGTAGTTCGAAGGGTTTCGCCGGTCAGGACGTGGAGCTTGGCATTTCAGCGGACGCGGGCTCATTTCTGTAGCTGGCAGCAGATACTGACGGGCACGCCGTCTGCCCAAGGCCGGACCTGGCCAGTTCAGCGGCTGCGCTGCTTCCCGCCACAGCCCAGGGAGGCTGTGGTAGGAGACTCAGTTCAGGGTCACGGAGCCCCCTCCGGATAAGTGGCCACCTCCTGCTGGCTGCTCCGGGTCGTTAGAGCCGCGTCCCAGCCCGGCCCTGGCTCGGCAGCGAGGACTTTGGAACTCCGTGAGGAGCGCTGGGGAGAGATGGGCGAGGAGCTAACATGCCGAGAGGTGGAACCGAGGCTTGTGTGGCTGATGGCACGTGGAAGGCGCGGTGGCGGCCGCACACCTCTGCACCTGCTGGCGTGGGTGTGTAGTTCCTGATGGAGTCCTCTGTGCTGCGGGGGGAAGCGGAGGTGAGGAGCGTGAGCTTGTCTTTGGAAAGGCCGACACGCTGTGGCTTCGGTTGGCCTAGAAAGAGGAAAACAATGTTTTCATTTCCTGGAAAGAACATGGATCCGTTTCTTTTTAGTGTCACAAGGGGAACGGGACCACCAGCAACCCAGCTGTTGCCATTTCTGCCCCTTATCAGCAGGCAGCAGAGAGAACTTGGACTTCTGACCTCACCTCCGTTTTCTTTGTAAGAATCCTAGGCTGTAAAAGCAGAGTTTGATGTCTTACAGAAGTCTGGATGGTCCCAATAGGTGAAATAACATTGAACTAGACTTTGAGAATCTTCACTTGATGATTTGTGTTAATTCTGAAAGCCGTGAGCCTGTGACAAAGGCAGACCTCTACAAAGCGCATGCTGGGCGCCCCATACTCTCTCCTAATCTTGTCGTCTCCACGGCAACTCCGTAGTCCTGGTACTGGGAGTCCATTTGATAGACACTGAGCCCAGAGAACTTATTCTGATGCAGAAGCTGGGATCTAGCCCGTGGCAGCCTGGTTTGGCTGCACCTGCTGCTTCTTCAGTAACCTTGAGTCATCTTTGATACAGAGAGGCATTGGTAAAAATAAATCTGAGAGGACGTCTGTGATGTTTTTAATCACATGTTCTGGACCAGTTCTGAACGAAACCATTTTTATTTATCCACAGAACACCTTCCTATCTGCCTGTTTTCCCCTCTGTTAATTACGTTCTCTGCTTCCTTTGTCCCTTCACGACATGAACTTTTCTGTTGTTTTCTTGACCAGAACCACTGGCTCAGAATGATCTGGAAGCAAAGAAGTTTTGAGTCTCTTTGAAGATAAAATTACCTTTGTAAATAAAAACATCGTCTCTGAAATAGTAGGGATTTTGAAGTAAACTAGCTCAGGGGACATAGAAGGTGGATGTTTTCCTTCCCAAGAACATATGAGGAGCAGTAACGATGAAAACTCACAGGATAATAGTTCTGAGTTTGCTTCTTAAATTTTATTTTTATATTGTAGCACTATTTAGTTTGGGGCATGAAATCTCTACACGCCGGGTTTACTGAAATGGTGTGGAGGATTTTCCTTGTGTTTGTCTCTCCTCACTTGGCCACCGTGTCCGCACTAGTGTTTTCCAGGCTTGGAAATGTTTACATCTTTCTGGTGCATGTGCTCTGTTCCACGCTTTTAGGAAAAAAATAGATCTCGAGATCCGTATGCGTGGACCTGGATTTCAGTGTTTGTTTTTCTTTCCCGCCTTTCTGCAGCTGAAATGATAGAGGCCCTGGCACAGCTCCAAGGGTTAGCTTCAGATTTATCTCCAAAATTTGTCTTCTCAACACCTACTTTACGGACCGGGCAGGAAAACGCATCCAATACATCCAGACTTGGAGACAAACTGGTAAGAAGTGCATTTTATTTATTTGTACGCTTGTTTGAACGTGCTCTTGGGGCACCTGGGTGGCTCAGAGGGTGGAGCGTCCAAATCTTGATTTCGGCTCAGGGCATGATCCCAGGGTCGTGGGATCGAGCCCTGCGTCAGGAGCCTGCTTAAGATTCACTGTCTCTGTCTTTCCCTACTCCCTACCCCACTCACTCTCTCTAAAAAAAAAAGGGGAAAAAACCATGCTCTTTACTTTTTTAAGTGTTTCCTAAACACTCTTTTAAAAGAGCAGACATTTGGGGCACCTGGGGGGGGGGCTCAGTCGGTTAAGCGTCTGACTCTGGACTTCTGCTCAGGTCATGATGTCACAGTTTGTGACTTTGAGCCCCACGTCCAACTCTGTGCTGACAGACACAGAGCCTCCTTGGGATTCTGTCTCCCACTCTCTGCATCTCCTTCACTTGCTCGCTCTCTCTCTCAAAAAATAAACTTAGAAAACAATGAAAAGAGCAGACATACTGTAAGCCCTCGATTGCCTTCTCTGCACTTTGGGGGCCCCACCCTCGGACACCTCTGGGACGGGTCCCGGGTGGTGTGTTACTGGCAGCTGCGGCTTAGATTACCTACTGGGGGGAAGTTTTTCACTTTTAGTGTCTCGTCAGAACTCTCCGGGTGTGTTGATCTAAAATACAGGTCCCTGAACGCCTGGGGTGTCATCCACAGACCACAGTTGGAGGGACAGGGTTTCAGAGTTGTCTAATCACCTGACTGCACAAAACCCTAAAAGAGTTCATGGACTGGACTATTTAGCAGCATTAATTCATAAGCGTTTCTTGAATGATCTGCCCCGACCAGTTACTGTGCAAGGCCAGAGATGCCCACGGAGATCACTCGGGCAGATGCCTGGTCTTTCAGGAGCTCAGTTCGAGTGAAGAGGCTAAAGCACATGTGATCATTTCACAGCGTGCTGAGAGTCTTTGATACCCAAGTAGCCCTCTAGGCAGAAGGTGAAGGAAGCAGGCCGTCCTGGAAGGGAGCACCGGGGACCACAGAGGCTCAGGGGGGGCAGGTGTCGGGGCTCCTCACAAACTGCTCCACGGCCGCGTGCACACTGAAGGAAGGATGAAATGAGTGCTGGGGAGGAAGAGGAGTCCCTGGGGGCCCGGTCCTTCCTGGGATGCTGAGCGCCTGGGTCTGGGCAGAGGCAGTGGGAACAGGAGGACAGCGGAGGAGGAAATGTGTGCCTTGGAGACAAACAGGATGGATGGGGAGGAGGAGCGGCCCGGAAGGACCAGAGTTCCTGCTGAAAATAAAAGGAATCCATGGGGCAGGGAGGGGGGGACTCTGGGGTGGTCAGTCACTTAAGCGTCAGACTTCAGCCCAGGTCGTGGTTTCACAGTTTGTGGGTTCGAGCCGAGTGTTGGGCTCTCTGCTGTCAGTGCAGAGCCTGGAGCCTGCTTCGGATCCTGTTTCCCTCTCTCTCTGCCCCTTCCCCACTCAATTTCTCTCAAAAATAAACATTAAAAAAAACCATTAGCACTGTTTGGTGGGATTTCTGACTCAGGATAGAATGGATTTAATTCGGAGTCAGGTACTTAATAATTACTAAAGATTTCTCTCTTCAAACTTGTAACCCACAGAAAGCTAATACCCAATCAACAGAAACCGTGGGAAAGCAAAAGGCGAAAACACCCAGGACTGCAAAGATCAGACAAAGAAGCAGGTCTGACTCATTTTAAGCAGTAATTTTTATCCATTTTGTTTTGTGAATTACATTTGAGAAGAGTCTTTAGAAATCAGGCTCTTCAGAAAAGGGTAATTCTTAGGGGTGTCTGTGCGCCAGGCTCCTGGTGGTTCCTGGGTCTCACTGCGGGGGAGGCGGCGGGGCTGTCTCCGTGGGGCAGTGCCGGCCTGCTGGTCCTTGAAAGCAGGGCTGTGGGGCAGGTCAGTCCCCATTGGGTCCTCTGTTCTGGGAGTGAGGGTGGGGGGAGTGGGGTGGGGACACTTGATGTGGCCTTAGTAAATGTCGGTAACGATAGTAAAAATGATTAGAAACTTAAAAATCTTGCGGTTGTTTTACTAATGGCGATAAGACTTCATTCGTGGGGAGAGCTCTCCAGATTTGAGCTGAGGCATGGTTGACGTTCATAAAAGTTCAAAACAATCCATTTTGTCTTACTTTAAAAACCGGCCTACTGAGCTTTGGGGCCGGAATTAATAGTCCGCGGCAGTGGCTCTGTCGCACAGGCGGGGCACTGAGACAGGAGTCCCGGCGGACGCGCTGGCGGGGGCTGGGGTTGCCGTGTGTCTCCCTCTCGCGGGCCTGCTGGGCTCTCCCTGCCTCCGCATCCCGTGGGCCTTTCCTCTCCCGGGTTACTTCATGCCAGTCTTCCCTTCTCTTCTGAAACCCAAGCCCCTGGAAAGCACGTCGCTGCTTGAGGCTTGTTTCCAGCCACCATGGGAGAAGGGATTCTGTTTTCTACTCCAGTGTGTTTGTTCTCACTGGGGTTGTTTGGTTGTTCTCAGAAAGAAAAAGGAAGACCCCTGCCCCCCTCCTCCAGTGAAGATCAGGCTGATTTCTCCTCTGGGAAGCCCGGCTGAGGACGGAACGAACAAGCCTCAAAAAGTTCCCGCTGTCCTGGCGAGAGGCCTGGGAAGGAGCAGGAAGAAACGGTCTTCGTTACCAAAGCAAGTTTGATGCCGAAAATTGCTGTGATGGTGGTTCCATCATTCTTTTAGTCCAGACAGGTTTTTTTTTATTTTACATGAAGGCTTCATATGTCTATACAGCATGAAAACACGGCCCATTATTGTAATGTTAAATAAAGCGTATACTTCACGGTAGTTTGTGTCTGTTAGATTTCTGAGAGGTGACTTCTGTTTTAATACTAATTTTTTAATGCCTGCAGGCACTGGTCCCATGTCTTTCTCTACATTTAATGGTGTCAGGCCAGTCTTCAAATGAGGATGATTGAAGAACTGTTGATTCTTTTTCAAAGTTGCTGTTTTATAATTTACGCACTTTGCTTCTATGATTGAGATTTCTAATCAAAAATGTATTTTTCTGCTCGTTATTACTATGTTGAAATCGAATTACGGGCATGCGATTCTGCCACGGTTTTTGTAGTCTAACAAATTCTGTATACTCTACCTCAAATGAGTGATTTTCCAAGTAATGCATTGGTTCAATACAACGTTGGCATTCCTTGTTCAGCAAGCTTCAAGGCTATTTGTCTTTACGGCCTCTTAATTATTCAGAGACTAATTGTCCAGGTTAGGTTGACCGGTTCACTGTTCACTAGCAACTCCTGGAAAGGGTTGAGAAAGGGGAGCGTGAGACAGGACGTTTCATGGGCGCACCTTGCGTGGACTCACTGGCAATAGCATGGCGGGTCTGCACAAATTTTTCTATAATATCCTCGCTGTGAAGGAGCTTGCTATGAAGTTTCAGAAATCCCTTCCCATTCAGGTTTCAAAACGACACAATTTCCTCGGACCTCAGGCACAGACGATTGAGGGCAGGCAAAGAGCAGGAGTAGAAGTGGGGGAGGGAGGAGGGGGAAAGGACCAGGACACTGTCCTCTGCAGGATGACTGTGTGCAATGAAGTGGGGACACTTGAGGCGGGCCATGACACTCACAAGAAGTAAGTGCTGTAAAATAATTTATAATAGGTCACCGATCGTGTGTAATGAATGGACCATGAATAATTGATGGTCTAGAAACAAACTGCTTTCGTTGGCTCAGCTTTTAATGTTTCAGCGTGAAGCCTAAGCGGTGCACTTTCTACCTCATTTTTCTACCAAATAACTGACATGAGTGACGGGAACCTGGTGAAGATACCCGTGCCGAGTGTGGACGGTGTGACCGTCGTGGTGCACGTGTGGCCTTTCAGTCAGGTCAGCGATGGACGTCCCATCGCCTTGTCGACATTTTGACTATGACTCATTTTATTTACTTTTTAGTGACCGTGATCAAATGTATAAGCTGCTTGTCTTTTAGGGAAGATTTAAATGAACTTGTTCAAATGAGTAATTTAAAGATCGGAACAGAACTCAGTAAACACATAATTTCCTTCCTTTGCACAAGTAGCTCAATAAAAACTTGAGAGAAACGTACGTACTGTCAAGTCCATAACTTTTTAAACCAGTGCAGTGTGGGGACTACAGACGTGTGCTGTTTCTAGTAAATGTACTTCTCCCTCCTCAGTAATAGCACATCATAAGCAAGCAGGTTGCTGGTTCGGAATGAATTCTATGGGTTTTAAGTGATTTACGGATACATGTATTTAGATAACTCACTACAACTGGCCATGCGGCTGTGTTCCTACAACACTAAGAGCTTCTACGTGCTCTGGGCCCCGCAGCAAACCCTGATGGTCACTGCGTTGGGTAAGTTTGAAGATAATTCTGAACCGTTGGCCCACTCAGCACACTTCTGGCTGCTGTGGGTCAAACGCTGTGCTAAAGCCAGGATACAAAGCTCACGGTCGCATGTGAGTAAATGATTGGCGGTAGTTGTGTCCCGTCGTGGGAAGGCAAACAACCTGGCCCCCAGAGAGAGATCGGGTCTAGTTCATTCTACCCGGATGGCCGTGAAAACTGGAGACAGAAGCGATAGGATGACCCAGAGAACAAGAAAGATTTGGACAGGGGTTGCTAGACGGGGCAGCACGCAAAGGGTGTTACACGAAGGTAATAACGGGTCCGCAGCGCGCACCGTGAACTCGACGGAGACTCTAGAGCAGGCCTTCTTTCCTGCCTGGACCCTGTACGACCCGCTGCCTCTCCTCTCCGGGCCGCCAGAGCTCACTGCTCTGCACACTTCGGTTTGTGTCCATCGTTTCCTGTCCCTCAGCATTCAGCTGTGTCACAAAGGATTTCAGCAGCCAGGAAGATAAGTAGACGGCTTTATGGATATAAAGACAGCAGTGACCAGGGCCTACAGATTAATGTGATGAAATGGAGAGTCTAGAAGCCATCCCAGGCCTCCACGGCCACCGGATTTTCAACAAGGCTGCCAAAACGGGGAAACAAGAGCCTGGGCAAGAAACGGTCCTGAAAACCTTGATAGCTACGTCCAAAAAATGAACTTGGACCCTTACCCACCATGTATGAAAATGAACACAAAATGGACCAAAGACCCAAATATAAGAGAAGTACAAAAAAAAAACAAACCCCACCTAGTAAATATTCCTGACTTTGGACTGCGCAAAGGATACTCAGGTTCCTTTAAAAGGAACCGTTTCTGAGATCAGCGACCGATACTTTTCATGACTCCAGGTGGGTCCTCCCAGCTGTCGTCTTGCCCGGCACCCCCTGCACCCCACCCCGCCCCCTCTGCAAAGTCGAGGGCCTGTAATTTAACCACTACCCAAACAGACCTCCTCCCAGGCTCCTTCCATTACAACCTCTTCTGTTCCTGAGTGCCCGTAGGGTCAAGCTTCTGTAAGAGGGAAAATCAGGTCACCTTTGAGAAGAGAGGAGTTGCTGTCCCCCCGAGCAGGATGCCGAACCCCAGGCTCTGGGTTTGGGGGTGGGAACGAGCCAAGCTGCCCCCAGCACATGATGAATGGGGCACAGCAGCCCGATCCCCTCTGGCATGGAACCTCCACGCCGGGCCGGGCCAAGGACAGCCAGCACCCTGGTGTTCCCAGCATGACGTGACCAAAGTGCAGAGCCCCTGCACGCACCGGCACCCCCCTCTCACCGAGACCCTCGGCAACAGGCACAGAGGGGCCCATGTGGGACGGTCCTATCCTGTTCTCACCAGGAAGAAAGCCCTCCGATCTGGGACAGAGGGAGCCTAGTGGTCGGGGCTCTGCAGCGGGGTCTCCCCCTGGGGGAGCTGGCAGGGAGAGAAAGAGCCTGGTCTCGCTTCAAATACCAGGCTCCACCTTAACAACTTGGACACAGTTCCTTGAATAGTTGTTTTGTCATTGGCTGTTTGCCCTCAGGACCGTTCCCAGAGTCCAAATGGTGGTTTTTCCATTTTCACTTTTTCTTTACTAATTCCCACCAGTTTCACTGGGGAGTGAAACAGCAAAGCTCTGTTGCTGTCGTTACCATCATTCGTGTAGTTGGGTGTGAGATCGGCTCCTCTCAGAAAATTAATGACTAGAGACCAGATGTTCAAAAATCCTGCCTTGAGAGTCACTGTCTGAACAGCTGCTAAGAACAACAACACAGGGAACAACCCCTTTCTCAAAATCAGGACTGTGACCTGGCACTTATTTAAATCCACAAGTTCAAATGGCGTTTAGAATAAAAACACTTCCAATGTTAAAAAAAAAAAAATTACAACAGATAACAAACTCAATAAGTGGTAATTTCCTGGCTTAATTTCTTACAAGGTGTGTATGAAGACTTACAAAACAACTTGAATGACAGAGAAAAACTACAGTGACTGACTGAATCTGTGATCTGACTATAGAGAGAGAAGAATTCTGGGAGCATGTGCACGATCGTCTGAATAGTTTTAGGCACTCAAATCAATTGAATTCCTGATATACTGACATATTTTGAAAAAGAAGCATCAGTTATATTTTGCCTGAGAGAAACAAAATGAGCAATAATAGTGATGCACTCAGCATTTAAGAACACTTGGTTTATCAAGTATTGATCCTGTGCCTTGCATTATTCTATAATAAAGTTGCACACAACTGGGCATGGGGAGACTTTAGTGTGCATTAAAAAGTGTTACAGGTTCCGTGATAGGAATAGGGGTTATGATGTGGTACAATGGAGAGGTGGTCCTTTCGATCTGGACGAAGCTCGTTATGTTTCTTGGATCTGGGTCTGTATGGAACAATTTCGACTATCATTTTTTCAAATCTCTTTTGCCCCCCACCGCCCACCTTATTCCTTCTGTGATTCCAATTGCGCTTGTCCCACAGGTCACTGAGACTCTATTTCCTCCCAAAACTTTTCTCTCTATGCTTCTTGTCTGCCTCGTTGTCTTTCAAACGCAGCTGAAAGCTGGCAGATTTATGAAGCCACTCCTAAAAGTAGTAGCTCTGACTTCACAAACTCACTGGAAGGGCCTCATGGACCCTGGAAGGCACTTTGAGAACCACCATCCTAGATAAATCCATAAAAATCAATTTAAAAAAATCAAACAGAATGACAACTAACCTTAGTTGTGGGGAAATGGGATCGGGAAGCATTCAATCCAAAACAGGGCATGAAAAGTTGGGAAAAGTTAAAAGGAGGGGAGATAAGTTGAATGATAGACTTAATGCCAGCCATATTAGTTATTAAGTAAATTAACATGCTGACTAAGAAAAAGATGATCAGATTTGATAAGAAAAACAGGATCAAACAACATCTGTCCATTGAAACTCAATTTAAAAATAGATACTACCATGTAAACACTATGAAAAGAAAACCACAGAGGCCATATTTACATTACATAAAGTAGACTTCCAAGAAATATTCTATAATGATAATTCACTAAGAAGACATTCCATTATGGGGTGCCTGGGTGGCTCAGTCTTTTAAGTGTCCAATTTCAGCTCAGGTCATAGGTTCGGGCCCTGTATGGGGCTCTGTGCTGACAGCTCAGAGCTTAGAGCCTGCTTCAGATTCTGCATCTCCCTTTTCTCTCCTTCTCTCTACCCCTCCCCCATGCATGCTCCATCTCTTTCAGAAATAATAAACATGAAAAAATATTTTAAAAAGATATTCCATTTTCAACAATTATATACCTAATATAAAAACTTCAAAGTATAGGAAGCAGAAATGGATAGAAACTGAGGGAGAAACAGATGAATTGACAATTGTCATTAGTGATTCTATCACTTCTCTCCGAGTAATGGACAGAACAAATACCCCCAGATCCGCTGTATATAGAAGACCAGATCAGCACTGTCAGCCTAACTCAGTGTCGTCTTATCCCCCACCCGACAACAGCACCGTGCACCATCTTCACGTGACCATGAAATTCTCATTACGATAGACCACAGTCCAGACCACAAAACTAAATAATGTCAGATAACTGAAATCATCCAAACTGTCCTCTGATTACCAAACTGGAAAGAAATGAAAGATACCAGGAAAATCCACAAATATTTAGAAAAGAACAAACTTGTAAATAATTCATAGGGCACCAGGGTGTCTCAATCAGTTAAGCATCCCATTATTGATTTTGGCTCAGGTCCTGTTCTCACATTCCATGAGTTTGAGCTCTGCATTGGGATCAGTGCTGACAACATGGAACCTGCTTGGGATTCTCTGTCTCCCTCTCTCTCTCCCCTTCCCTGTTCACACATTCTCCCTCAAAAATAAACATTAAAAAAAGAATTTTAAGTAAATAATTCTTCGATCGAGGGATAAACCACAAATTAGTAAATACTTTGAATAAATATTTAAGGGGCACCTGGGGGGCTCAGTTGCTTGAGCATCTGACTTCGGCTCAGGTTATGATCTCGCGGTCTGTGAGTTCGAGCCCCCATCGGACTCTGTGCTGACAGCTCAGAGCCTGGAGCCTGCTTCAGATTCTGTGTGTCCCTCTTTCTCCGCCCCTCCCTACTCCTGCTCTGTGTCTCTCTTTCTCAAAAATAGGGAAACAATTTTTTAAAAATTGAACAGAAATTTAAAAATTTGTCAAAGTTTGTGGAACGCAGCTACCACAGGGCTTAGAAAAACTTTATAGCGTTAAGTTAGGAGAGAAGCACAATCTTGAGTCTTCCGCCGAAGACTTTAGAAAAAGAAGAGCAAACTACACGCCAAGCAAGCAGAGGAAGAAATGAGGATAAAAACAATAATTCATGCAAAACAGTAAAATAACAGAAAAATTGATGAATTCAAAGCTAATTCTTTCAGAAAAACACTCAAATTGAACCTCTATCCCAACTGGTTGAGAAAAAAAGATAACACAGTACCAAGACGAGTAATGAAATAGAGTCATCACAGCAAATTGTACAGACATTTAAAAAACAGGGGGATGTTGTGCAAAACTTATTACCAAAACATTCAACAAGTTAGATGAAATGATACAAGCTACTGAAGGTCACACAAAACCAGATCATTCAAATAGCCCTCAAGAAATTGAATTTATAGTTAAAAACCTTCTCACAAAGAAAACTCTAGGCCCAGAAGCCTTTCCTGTGAATTCTACCGAAGGAAGAAATAGTGAGAATTCTTAAAAAAATAAATCTTAGAGCTGACAGAGGATGGAATGTTTATTTCTTGAGGACAATATTATACCAAAAGCAGCCAAAGATTACAGAAACACTCCAATGCCCATCATGAACACAGACACAAAAATTCACAAATATGCAACAAACAGAATCCAACAAAAGATTTAAAGAACAAAATATATCTATAAAGTAGCACTTTTCCTGGTAATGTAAAACTGGTTTAACATTTGAATAGCAATGCCACTCATCATTAGACACAATACGGGTGGTGGGGGGGGAGACATATGGTCAGGTGCAGAAAAAGCATTTGACATAATCCATCACCCACTCGTGATTAAAACTCTCAGTAAACTTAAAATAGGAGGAAACTTCTGGAAAGCAAACTTCTCTGAAGAGAGGGTTAAGATGGCAGAGGATTAGGGCGACCCGAAACTTGCTTCCTCCCCCGATTGGCTAGATAAATAGCAAATCATTCTAAACACCCAAGAAATTGATTGGAAGTCTTAGAGAACAAGATTGTACATCTACTTACAGAAAGGAAAAAAAAAAACAGAAAAAAGGTACAAACAAAAAATACAAAGGTCTACAAACACAGAAGAAAGTCAGGAACTGCGGAGAGTTGATTTGTGGGAGAAAAGAGCCAGTGGGTGCTGCAGTCGGGAAGGATCCCTGATCACAGAGAGCTGAGCTAAGAGTGAGGGGGGAAAAATGAAAACAGGCACAGGGGACTGCACAAGAAATCTGTCCCCCAAAACCATTGGTGGGGGGAAAGGAGAGGGTTTCAACTCCGTTTTCTATAAACAGTGTAACACAGAGTCTGAAGTTTCAGATGTCAGCACTTGGTGGTGCTCGAGACGGGAGTGGGCAGCGTCGTCTGATGATCCCCTGGGTCACCCAGGGAGAAGCAGTTCCACTGCTTGGAGCGCACGTGGTGGGGGCCAGAGGACCTCTCCGCAGGCAAGCCCAGGTGGGCCCCTTCAAGCAGCCCGTTCATCAGTATACGCACAAGACTTTAGCTAAGGGCAGCAAACCTGGCACCTTAACATAAACTCCAAGCCACAACTATTTCCTGGGACAAGGTGGCATCTGCCACAGTGCAGCCAGATCCTTCCCCAGAGGATTAGCACGGGTCCGAGTAGAGGGGGCTGGTCTCTGAGGTGTGGGGTTTTGACATATCGCCATGCCTGATATAAAACTCTGGAGGGAGGTGCTGTCTGGTGGGTGGATAGCTAGGACAGAGAAAGGAAAGCAGGGAGCTGACGGAAGCAGGAGACACAGGTGGAGGGATTGGTTGTGTGTCTGTAAGGGCGTGAACTTGAATTTCCCAGTATGGAGACTAGATAGCAGAGTGAAGCCATTTTTATGCCTAGCTCCCTAACTCTGATCCGCCCCAGTGAGCTAAACCCCGCTACCAAATGGAGAATAGAGCCATTTCACTTAGCCCTGCCCCTTGCACCCTCCAAACACTTCTCCACTAGGGCAAGATGGCCTGACAATCAGAGCAGCAGCCCCCCGCCCCTCCCAACCCCGCAGAAGACCAGAACAAACCCCGTTCACACACTATGTCTATGACTGTAGACCGCTGCAAAGTTTCAGCTCTAAAGGAAACAGGATCTATCTTCCTTTGGGACTTTTTTTATTTGTTTCGCTTTCTGGGTTTTTTTTCTTGGACACAGAAAGAGCAAACTTCTCTAAAAACTTTTTTACCTTCATTTTCTTTTTTCGATCAAGATTTTCTTACCATGGAGACCAAAACACACTTAGGATCTATCTTCATTTATTATTTTTTAATTTTTAAATTTAAATTGCATTTATTTCTTTTTCTTTTATCCCTCCAAAAAGAGAAGCCAGAAATTTAATCAATATAGATATAAGTAAAATGTCTAACCTAGAATTTAGGACAACAATTATAAGGATTCTAGCTGAGCTTGAAAAAAATTGTAGAGGACACGAGACAATCCTTTGTGCCAGAGATAAAGGAATTAAATCAAGTCAAGCTGAAATTAAAAGGCTATAACCAAAATGCAAACCCAAATGGATACCATAGCAGTGAGTGGGGATGAAGTAGAGGAACAAATTAGTGATATGGAAGATAAAATTATGGAAAATAAGCTAAAAAGAAGAGGGAAAGAAAGGGAATGAATCACAAAGGTAGACTTAGGGAACTCAGTGACTTATTAAAACAGACTAACACTTGAATCAAAAGAGTCCAAGAAGATGAAGAAACAGAAAAGAGGACAGAAGGTTTATTTGAGCAAATTATAGCTGAAAACGTCCCTAGTCTGAAGAAGGATGAAGACATCAAAATCCAAGAAGCACAGATGACTCTCATCAAATTCAACAAAACCCAGCCATCACCAAGGCCCGTCATAGTCAATTTCACAAAACACACAGATAGAATCTTGAAAGCATCAAGGGGGTTGGGAAGAGTCCTTAACCTACAAGGGAAGACAGATCAGGTTCACAGCAGATCTGCCCACAGAAACTTGGCAGGCCAGAAGGGAATGGCAGGATATATTCAACATGCTGAAGGGTGGACATATGCAGCCAAGAATACTTTATCCAGCAAGGCTGTCATTCAGAATGAAAGGAGACATAAAGTCTCCCAGACAAACAAAAGTCAATGGAGTTCGTGACCACTAAATCAGCCCTGCAGGAAATAATAAGAAGGACTCTTTGAGTGGGGGGAGAAAAAGACCAAAAGCAACAAAGAAAAAAGACCTAAAGCAATAAAGACTAGAAAGGAAGAGAGAACATCATCGAAACACCAACTTTACAGATAATGCAATGGCACTAAACTCATGTCTTTCAGTAATCACCCTGAATGTAAATGGACTGAATGCTCCAGTCAAAAGACATAGGGTATCGCAATGGATTAAAGAGAGAGAGAGAGAGAGAGAGAGAGAGAGAGAGAGAGAGAGAGAGAGAGAAAACAAACAAAACAACAAAAACATTAGCAAACTGAAAGTGAGGGGATGGAGAACCATCTATCATGCTAATGGATGCCAAAAGAAAGCCAAATCAGACTTGTAAAAAAAGACGGTAATAAGAGATGAAGAAAGTCCCTATCTTCCAACAATGGGGTCTATCCAATAAGATGATCTTACAATTGTAAATATTTATGCCCCCAACATGGACATATTTATGCCCCCAAATACATAAATCAATTACTAACAAGCATAAAGTAACTCATAAATAATAATATAATAATAGTAGAGGAATTTAACACTCCACTTATGGCAATGGGCAGATCATCTGAGCGGAAAAATCAACAAGGAAACAGTGGCTTTGAATGAGACACTGAACCCGACTTAACAGATAAATTTGGAACATTCCATCCTAAAGCAGCAGAACACACATTCTTTTCAAGTGCACACAGAACATTTTCTCCAGAACAGATCACATACTGGGTCACAAATCAGCCCTCAAAAATGACAAAAAAGAAACTGAGATAATAGCATGCATATTTACAGACTACAACACTATGAAACTTGAAGTCAACCACAAGAAAAAATTTGGAAAGAACACAAGTTACTTGGAGGTTAAAGAACATCCTACTAGGGGTACCTGGGTGGCTCAGTCGGTTAAGTATCCAACATCAGGTCAAGAACTCGTGGTTCGTGGGTTTGAGCCCCGCATCAGGCTCTGTGTTGAACACTTGCTCAATGCTTGGAGCCTGGTTCAGATTCTGTGTTTCCTGTTCTTTCTGCCTCTCCCCACTCACAATCTGTTTCACACTGTCTCTCAAAAATAAATAAACGTTAAAAAAAAACAATCATCCTACTAAATCGGGGCACCTAGGTGGTTCAGTCCCTTAAACATCTGACTCTTGATTTTGGCTCAGGTCATGATCTCACCGATTGTGAGATTGAGCCCAATGTCATTCTCTGTGCCGACAGTGTGGAGCCTGCCTTGGATTCACTCTCTCCCTTATTCTATTCCTGCTGCCTGTCTGCCTCTCTCTCTCTCTCTCTTTCTCTCTCTCTCAAAATAAATAAATAAACATAAAAAAATAGAAAACATCCTACTAAAGAGTGAATGGGTTTCCCAGGATATTAAAAAAAGAAATGAAAAATAATACATGAAAGTAAATGAAGATAAAAACATGACAGTCTATTACCTCTGGGATACAGCAAAGACAGTCCTAAGAGGAAAGAACAATCTCAAATACACTTAAGGAAGCTAAAAAGGAATAACAAACAAAGCCTGAAGCAGGCAGAAAAGAAATAATAAAGACTAGAGCAGAAATAAATAATATAGAAACCAAAAAGCCCTTATTAGGACAGATCTACAAAACTCAGAGCTGGGTCTTCAAAAGAATTAATAAAATTGGTAATCCTCTAGTCAGAGTTATCAAAAAGAAAAAAGAAAGAGCCCAAATAAGTAAATTTATAAGTGAAAGGGGAGATCAGAACACCTCAGAAATACCAACAACTATAAGAGATTATGATAAATTATATGCCAACAAATTGGGCAATCTGGAATAAATGGACAAATTACTAGAAACATATAAGTTACCTAAGCTAAAACAGGAAGAAATAGAAAATTTGAGCAGACCCATAACCAGCAAAGAAATTGAAACAGTAATCAAAACTCTCCCAACAAACAAAAGTCCAGATGGCTTCCATTTCTACCAGATATTTAAAGGAAAGTAACACTTATTCTTCTCAAACTGTTCCAAAAAATAGAAATGGAAGGAAAACTTCCAAACTCATTCTATGAAGCCAGCATTACCTTGGTTCCAAAACCAGACAAAGACCCCACTAAAAAGGAAAATTACAGATGAATATCCCTGATGAACATCAACACCAAAATTCTCAAGAAGATGCCGGCAAATTGAATACAACAGTACATTAAAATATTCACCCTGATCAAGAAGGATTTATTCCTGGGCTGCAGTGTTGGTTCAATATTTGCAAATCAATCAACATGATACACTGTATTAATAAAGGAAAGAATAAAAACTATACAAAACTCTCAATTGATGCAGGAAAAACACTGGACAAAATTTAGCATCCATTCTTAATAAAAACCCACAGGGTAGATGGAACATACCTCAACATAACAAAGATGAACCCAAGGAGGTCCACACCAAGACACTTAATAATTAAAGAGTTCAAAATCAATGATAATCTAAAAAACAGCAAGAAAAAAGCAAATGCTTATAAACAAGGGAACTCCCCCCCCATGAGCCTATTAGCTGATTTTTCAGCAGAAACTTTGCAGGCCAGGAGTGAGTGGCAGAAAGAAAAAAACTAGAACCATTATTTAGAACTGAAGAAGAGAGAGTTTTCCAGACAAAAATTAAAAACGTTCATCAGCACTTAACCAGCCTTTTACAAGAAACATTTCTTGCATTTTTTACAAGAAATGTTAAAAAGACTTAAGTGGAAAAGGAAAGGCCACATATAGAAGTAAGAAGTTTATGAAAGGAAAAATCTCACTGGTAAAAGCAAATATATAATAAAGGCAGTAGATCAATTACTTTAAGGCCTGTATAAAAGTTAAAAAACAAAAGTAGGAAGTTCCATTATATTTTTAAAAATCAGTTAAGGGATATGCAAATTTTTAAAAATGTAAAATATGGTGTCATACACATAAAACATATGGGGAGGGAGTAAATCATAGAGCTTTTGGAATGTGCTTAAACTTCTGTAACCCAGAACCAAAAACCCATAATAGAAACACACCCACACAAAAAAGAGACAGGAATCCTAGCATAACATTAAAGACAATCATCAAACCACAATAAAAAAGAATAAGAGAAGAATGGAATGGAAAACTAAAAAACAACTAGAAAACAAGGAACAAATAACAAGTGCATACCATCAATAATTACTTTAAACGTAAGGGCATGTAGGTGGCTCAGATGGCTAAATGTTGGACTATTGATTTTGGCTCTAGTCATAATCGCATAGTTCGTGAGTTCAAGCCCTGTGTCAGGCTCCACATTGACTGCAGAGCCTGGCTGGGCTTCTCTCTCTTCCTCTCTCTTTGTTCCTCCCCCGCTTGTACAATCATCTCTCTCTCAAAATGAATAAATAAGCATTTTAAAAATACTGACTTTAAGGGCAAATGGATTAAATGCTCCAATCAAAAAACACAGGATGACTAAATGGGTAAAAAAACAAGACCCACGTATATGTTGCCTACAAGAGACTCCACTTTAGACCCAAAGACACAAAGAGACTGAAAGCAAAAATATGGAAAAAAATATTCCAGGCAAATGGAAGTGGGGAAAAAAAGCCAAGGTAATACTATTTATGTCAGACAAAACAGACTTTAAACAAA
>PISW01013842.1:0-24088 GCA_004023785.1 Mungos mungo
GGGAGGGAGGGGGGATGGTCATGGTGGGGGGCACTTGTGGGGAGAAGCACATGGTGTTATATGGAAACTAATTTGACAATAAACTATTAAAAAATATATATATATAAAAAAATAAATAAGAATGATTTAGAAAATAACCAAAGCATAGTTTGGGGAATATTCATAACAAAAATTTGAATAGCCTTTGCCTGAACAGTCAGAATGTGATCTCTGATGCTCAGTGGAGTAAGCCATGCATCTATAGGAACTGTCTTCACCAGTGGTCAAAACACTAAGATATCATGAGAACATCACTTTAGTAGCTAACACTTGGAGTCTGGACTATAACTGTAGGTCTAGACTATCCTCTTCTTACCATTCTTTTGTCCACTGGACATAAGAGAGGATAATAAGTTAGATATCACATATGTCCCAGATTGAATGATGTAAAATAATAAAAGTCGTTAGACATTACCAGTTACGGATAAATGAGTGCATGTATCATTAAACAGTTAATATCTTCAATAATTATTGTGTAGATTCTGTGTAATAGATGACCATTATTTTCTTTTGTTTTATGATATAAGATTAATTACTTCAGTTTGTTTAATTTTAGTATCTACTCATACACATCAGAATTAGGATTTGGTAATTTTTATAGTTCCAGACTATACACACACACACACACACACACACACACACACACACACACATTTTAATTTTGGTTCAATAGATCTTTATGGGGAAACCTACCTTAATTTTGTCTAATATATGTTTCTCCAACTTCATTTATTTAAAGTTCCTACTATTTATTTTCAATTTAAGGGGGAAAGATCTAGTATTTGGAAGATAACAGCCATTTACAAAACTAGGCACAGTCTTAGCTGTTTCCAAAAGCGTCATCTATCTTATTGTCTATAGCAACAATTTTTTTCATGGAAATTGAGATGGAGAGAGAAAAACTGAACAATACTGAGTTGTTTCTGACTCCAATTCTTTTCTCTCTTATACTGGCTACTCAAACCCTACATCTCTGTTAAATACTGAAAACAAAAGAAAATTTAAATTGGTTACACTGAAGGAGGTCACAGTCCATCTATTCAGGCAAAATTATTGTGTGTGTGAGTGTGTGTGATTTAAAGTATAATTTTAAAATAGCTTAAAATAAGAAAGAACAAAAGATGTAAAATATATCATTCCTTTCAGAAAAGAATCAGTAATAATTTCTTTGCCATATTCTCTTATGAATATTAAACATTTGAAACATTTCAATTTCTGACATGTTAAATGTTAAATTTGCAAAGTCCTCACCACTACCAACAACAAAAAATATTGACTCTTCTCTATAGGAAGAGATGATAAGTGGTTATGGTACAGGAATATTTCAGGAATAATCTCCAACTCTCAAAGCATTCTATACTCTCGTAATGATTTCAAAGACAATATTCAATTTATTAATAGTCCCTAGTTTTGGGGTGCTAAAGCAGTGGACAACAGTGAAAAATAACTATGCATTAATATAAATATCTAACAAATCTAGTACACATTGCATTTAAAAATGTAATCTGCCAAAACCACACCTAATGGCAAATGAAACTATAAAATAAGGACAATCCAATAGGAACAAAATATACTTGCATTCTTTTAGAAAAATATTTGTAAATGCTTATTTATTTTTGAGAGAGAAGGAGAGACAGTGCATGAGTTGGGAGGAAGGAGACACAGAATCTGAAGCAAGCTCCAGGCTCTGAGCTGTCAGCACAGTGCCAGATGTAGGGCTCAAACTCACAGCGAAATCATGGCCTGATTAGAGATTGTATACTTAACTTACTTAACCATCCTGGTTACCCTAAATATACCTGCTTTTTTAGTCAATCTCTGTGGTCAAAGTGAAACAAATCTTTAGTGCAATTTGGTAAATGATAGTGACTGTGATCAAGCAGCTTTGAACGGCCCACCAGGCACACCAAACAATGGAATTCCATCTGTACCATGCAAGGCAATTGGCCCCACTGTTTATCCCTACATTCTTTTTTTATTTCTTTTTTAATTAATTTTTTAATTTGTAGTTGACATATAATCCTATATTAGTTTCACGTATACAACATAGGTTTTTGACAACTTTATATATTATGCCGTGCTCAACACCAGTGTCACTATTTTGTTCCATTGGTCTAGGGGTCTGGTTTTTTTTTTTTTTTACATGTCTGTATCCAATTTCTTTAGTTTAATATAAGTAGAAGAGTGCACTATTTAATTTGGGAGAATTATTAATAGTGGTGGCAGAATAACATCAATTCTTTATTTGAAGCTGACAGCATCCCAGAAATTGTTCTATTGCTTTACCATATTTTACCTTCCACAAGAGTCACTGAGGTACTTCCTTATCTTATTTTTTCCTTTCTCAAATTAAATAATTCAGATTTCTAGGGCATCTGCCTACCATCGAATAATTTATCTGAAGGAGGATGCACGTTTCAACTCAGATGTTGAGGCTCAGAGCCTACAATGCTATCTTAGCTTTCTAGAACACTATCTTCCCTCCACAATCCACAACTCAGAATTATCCTTCACTGTCAGTTTCATCTAAGAATATAAATATGATTGAGACATTTGTTTCAGTTTTTAACTGCCAGAAGTAATTCCCACTCAAAGTAGAGTCAGTCTTATTTCTTCTGTAAAATTTCGGCTTCAAGAAAACAAAAACATTATCCAATATTATAGGAGGAATGTGTACTCTTGTGTCCCCACATATGGGAGTAAAAGCCTGTTTCCTAACATGTTGCAATAAGTTATTGTTATATTAAATATTTGAACAAAAAGGGGCATTTAAGAGTACAACTATCTTGAGCACTGAAAAATGTATAAGTTGTTGAATTATTATATTGTACAATGAAAACCAATATAACACTATGTGCTAATTATACTCGAACTTAGAAAAAAAAACCTTTTGTGGAGCACCTGGGTGGCTCAGTCAGTTAGGCTAGGTGGCTAAAGTCGGTGACTTTGGCTTAGGTCATGATCTCCTGGTCTGTGGATTCAGGCTCCACAGCAGGATCTTTGCTGACAGCTCAGAGCCTGGAGCCTACTTCAGATTCTGTCTCCTTCTCTCTCTTCTCTCCTGCTTGTTGTTCTCTCTGTCTGGCAAAAATAAATAAACAGTAAAAAATGAAAAAAAAAACCACATTTGCTTTTCTACATAAAAATACATGATAGGGGGACATATAAGGAAATATGATCAATAATTAGTAGTATGCAGCAGTAGGAGAACAAGTCAAAAGCAACAATTACCTTTCTGCTTCTGCAGTTATTTCTATATGATTTAACTCAGCCTCAGATGATGCTTCAACCATTATCCATATGGGTAATGGAGTGTGGCCATGATTAACAGTATAAAGATAAACAGAAAAGTGACATCATCTTGGCTTTACTATGCCCACCATGGGAGTTGATGGTCTTTGCTATTGACAAATTCCTTCTGGGACTTTGACAAAGAATGCAATTAAAGTGACCTAAAGACAACAACAAAAGGTAACCAGTATCTGTGTTGCAGAGCTCTGAGTCTCTCTTTATGTATTTTTAAAATCTTTTTTATTAATAAACTGGAAATCTTAACCAATATAAAAATAGTTAAGGAGAAGGAGGGAGACAAACCATAAGAGACCCAAATACTCCGAACAAACTGAGGGTTAAGGGAGGATGGGGGTGGGGGGAAATGGGTGATGGACATGGAAGATGGCACTTGTTGGGATGAGCATTGTTATATGGAAACCAACTTGACAATAAAATATTTAAAAAAATAAATCTAAAAATGAAAATAAAGTAATCTAAAATTTCCCCATCAACTACAAATTCTTATCTGGGAAATAGAGGACAGTTTATAAATAGCCTTAGCCTTTTTCACATTATAAGATATTTTTCTTATATTGTATATATCTATCCTCACTACATTTCAAGAGTATTGTGTGAGATGTTGATATAGTTATCTTTCAGTGATGCAGCCTCTGAAACTCATGGACTACATGATGTGTCAACCTCTTTGGTTAAGTTTATTCTTAGACATTTTATATTTGGTGGCATTATTGTTTTCCTAATTTGTGTTATTTCATAAACAGTTTATAGAAATGCAACAAATTTCTGCATACTGATTTTGTATACTGTGTCAGTACTGAGTTTATTTAGCAATTCTGGTAGATTTTTGGTGGAGTCTTTAGAGTTTTCTATACATGAACAAAGACTGAAAAATTTCCTTCTTCCGTACCAATTTGGACGGCTTCTATTTCTTTTTGTTGTCACATTGCTGTGGCTGGGACATGCAGTACTTTGCTGAATGAATGTGATTAGCGTGATTTCTTTGCCTTGTTCTTGATCTTAAGAGAAAAACTCTCAGTTCTTCACCATTAAGTATTAAATTAGCTGTCAATTTTGATATGTGACTTTTATTATGTTGAGGTATGTTTCCTCTAAATTACTTTTTAATACAAAATCATGAGTGGATGTTATAATCTGTCAAATTCTTTTCCTGCATCAATGGAAATGATAATAAAAGCTGTCCTCTTTTTAATTGATGCCACATTGATTTGCAAATATTGTATCACTTTTTCTAGAGAAGTTTTGCATCTATGTTCCTCAAGGATATTCAACATCATTTCTCTTTATTTTTGTAATCTTTAATCTGGGTTGGTATCTGGGTAATAGAATGAATTTTGAAACTCTCCTTATTCTATTTTTTGGAAGAGTTTGAAAAGAATAGGTATTAACTCTTCTTAAACATTTGGTAAAATTCAGGTTTGAAGTCATCTAGTCGTGGCCTTTTGTTTATTGGTGATATTTTGATTACTGATTCAATTTCATTGCTGGAAATGGGTGTGTTCAACTTTTCTATTATTTCCTAATTTAGTTTTGGGAGGTTGTATTTTTCTAGGAATTTATACATTTCTGCTGAATTTTCCAATTTGTTGAAATATAATTTTTCAAACTACCGTTTTATAATCCTTGGTGTTTGTATGCTTTTGGTTGTCATTCCTCTTCTTTAATTTCTGATTCGTTTTTGAGTTATTTCTCATTTTTTTTTAGTCCTGTCTCTCTTTCTTGTTTCTAATGAATTTGGATAAGAGTTTATCTGTTCTGCGGGTCTTTCAGAAAATGAGATCCTTATTTCATTGATCTGTTTTATTGTTTTTGTTATGTTTTGGTTTGGTTTTTGTTTTTCTGATGTGTTCATTTCAGCTGTAATCTTTATTATTTCTTTACTTCAACTGGTTTGGGATTTTGTTTGCTTCTCATTTTCTAGCTTCTTTTTTCATAAGGGTCGGTAGTTTATTTAATATTTTTCTTGCTTTCTGAAATAAGCCTCTTTTTTTTTTTTTTTGCTATAGCTTCCACTTAGAAAAGTTTTGCTACATCCCAAAGATTTTTGTACTGTTGTGTTTTTATTTTCATTTATCTTCAAGTATTTGTATTTCATCTTTGATTTCATTGTTTAGTATCATATTCCTTAACCTCTATATTTTTGTGTTCTTCCAGACTTTTCTTGTTCAATTTTTTTGTGTTTATCCAGATTTTCAGTTTCATAATGATGTGCTCAGAAGAGATGCATGTTATGATGTCAGTATTTTTTGATTGTTGACCTTGTTTTGTGGCTTAATAAATGATCTATATTGGAGAATGTTTTATGTGTACTTGAAAAGAACTGTACTCTTATATTTGAGAATGAAAATTTCTGAATGTGTCTGTTAGTTTCATTTGTTCCAATATGTCATTCAAAGCCACTGTTTTCTAATGGATTTTCTATTTGGATGATCTGTTCCTTGATATAGGTAAAATGTTAAATTGTCCTGTTATTGTTTTTAAAATTTTTTTTATTTATATTCCAATTAGTTAATATAAAGTATAAAATAAGGTTCAGGTATAAAATTTAGTGATTTAAAACTTCCAAAAAACACCGGGTGCTCATCAGAAGTGCATATTTAATCCCCATTACCTATTTAACCCATCCTCACCCACATACCCTCTGGTAACAATCAGTTTCATCTCTTTAGTTAGGGCTCTGTCATGGTTTTCCCTTTATTTCCTTTTGCTTATTTCCTTTGTTTATTTAATTTCACATGAGTGAAATCATATGGTATTTATCTTCCCTTGATTTATTTCACTTACCATAAATCCATCTAGTTCCATACATTTCATTGCAAATTGCAAGATTTCACTCATTTTATGCTTGGGTAATATTCTACTAAATATATACCCTACTTCTGCTTTATCTGTGCATCAGTTCATAGATACTTGGACTGTTTCCATAATTTGACAATGGTAGGCAATGCTGCTCTAAGTATCAAGGTTCATGTACTCCTTGGGTCAGACTTTTTTTGTACTATTTGGGTAAATACATAGTAGTGCAATTGCTGGATTGTGTGGTAGTTCTATTTTTCCCTTTTTGAGGCAACTTCATAATGTTTTTCAGAGTGGCTGCAACAGTTTGCATTCCCACCAACAGGGAAGGAGGGCTCCCCTTTCACCCCATGCTTTTAACATGTGTTGTTCCTTGTGTTGTTTATTTTAAACATTCTGAGATGTTCAATCCCATGAACCACATGATCATAATATGAACCAAAATCAAGATTCAGATGTTTAATTGTGTGAACCACCCAGGTTCCTGTTGGGTGCTGAGTTTTATAAATTCTTCATATATTTTATTTTATATTATTTATTTTTTTTAAATTCCTCACATCTTTTTATTTCTATATCAATTTACCCCAAAAGAAAAAGAAAAAAAAACTCTTATCATTAGTTTCTAATACAGGAAATTTCTAGAAAAATACCCCTCTTCTTAATATTAAATAACTATCTTTGTCTAAATATGATTTGCATTTCTATTCAGACGAAATAACAGGCCTCAGCATATACTCATACCTGTTACTGAACTAAGGACTTTATAAATATATTTTTTTATTTAAAATTTTTTTTCTTTTTCCATAATATTTTATTGTCAAATTGTTTTCCATACAACACCCAGTGCTCTTCCCTTTAAATGCCCTCCACCATCACCACCACCTCTTTTCCCCCCTCCCCCTTCCCCTTCAACTCTCAGTTCATTTTCAGCATTCAATAGTCTCTCAAGTTTTACATCCCTTTCTCTCCCCAACTCTCTCACCCTCCTCCGCTCCCCCTGGTTCTCCATTAGGATTCTCCTGTTTTCCTGCTAGACCTATGAGTTCAAACATATGGTTTCTGTCCTTCTCTGCCTGGCTTACTTCGCTCAGCATGACACCCTCAAGGTCCATCCACTTTCCTACAAAAGGCCATATGTCATTCCCTCTCATTGCCATGTAGTACTCCATCGTGAATATATACCACATCTTCTTGATCCATTCGTCAGGTGATGGACATTTAGGCTCCTTCCGTGTTTTGGCTATTGTTGACATTGCTGCTATGAACATTAGGGTGCATGTGCTCCTATGCATCAGCATTTCTGTCTCTCTTGTGTAAATCCCCAGCAGTGCTATTGCTGGGTCATAAGGGAGTTCTATGGATAGTTTTTTGAGGAACCTCCACACTGTTTTCCAGAGCGGTTGCACCAGTTTACATTGCCACCAACAGTGTAGGAGGGTGCCCGTCTCTCCACACCCTCTCCAACATCTATAGTCTCTTGTTTTGTTCATTTTAGCCACTCTGATTGGCGTGAGGTAGTATCTCAGTGTGGTTTTGTTTTGTGTTTCCCAGATGATGAGTGATGTTGAGCATCGTTTTATGTGTCTGTAGGCCATCTGGATGTCCTCTTTGGAGAAGTGTCTGTTCATGTCTTCTGCCCATTTCTTCACTGGATTATTTGTTTTGTGATTGTGAAGTTTGGTGAGTTCCTTATACATTTTTGATATTAGCCCTTTATCTGATATGTCATTTGCAACTATCTTTTCCCATTCTGTCGGTTGCCTATTAGTTTTCTTGATTGTTTCCTTTGCCTTGCAGAAGCTTTTTATCTTGATGAATACCCAAGGGTTCAGTTTTGCTTTAATTTCCCTTGACTTTGAGGATGTGTCGAGTAGGAGATTGCTGCGGTGAAGGTCTAGGAGGTTTTTTCCTACTTTCTCCTCCAGAGTTTTGATGGTTTCCTGTCTCACATTCAGGTCCTTCACCCATTTTGAGTTTATTTTTGTGTATGGTGTAAGAGACTGGTCTAGTTTCATTCTTCTGCATTTTGCTGTCCAGTTTTCCCAGCACCACCTGCTAAAGAGGCAGTCTTTTTTTGATTGGATAGTCTTTCCTGCTTTGTCAAAAATTAATTGACCGTACATTTGTGGGCCCAGCTCTGGGTTCTCTATTCTATTCCATTGGTCTATGTGTCTGTTTTTGTGCCAATACCATACTGTCTTGATGATGACAGCTTTGTAGTAGAGGCTAAAGTCTGGGATTGTGATGCCTCCTGTTTTGGTTTTCTTCTTCAATATAACTTTGGCTATTTGGGGTCTTTTGTGGTTCCATATGAATTTGAGGATAGTTTGTTCTCGTTTTGAGAAGAATGTTGGTGCAATTTTGATGGGGATTGAATTGAATGTGTAGATTGCTTTGGGTAGTAATGACATTTTCACACTGTTTATGCTTCCAATCCATGAACAGGGAATATTTTTCCATTTCTTGGTGTCCTCTTCGGTCTCCTTCATAAGTTTTCTATAGTTTTCATCATATAGGTCTTTTACATCCTTGGTTAGGTTTACTCCTAGGTATTTGGTGGTTTTTCGTGCAATCGTGAATGGGATCAGTTTCTTAATTTCTCTTTCGGCTGCTTCATTTTTGGTGTATAGGAATGCAACTGATTTCTGTACATTGATTTTGTACCCGGCAACCTTACTGAATTTATTGATCAGTTCTAGAAGGCTTCTGGTGGAGTCGATTGGGTTTTCCATGTAGAGTATCATGCCATCAGCAAAAAGTGAAAGTTTGACTTCTTCCTTGCCAATTCTGATGCCTCTTATTTCTTTTTGTTGTCTGATTGCTGATGCTAGGACTTCCAGCACTATGTTGAACAACAGTGGTGAGAGTGGGCACCCCTGTCGTGTTCCTGATCTCAGGGGGAAAGCTCTCAGTTTTTCCCCATTGAGGATGATATTAACTGTGGGTTTTTCATAAACTGCTCTTATAATGTTTAGGTAAGTTCCTTCTATTCCGACTTTCTCAAGGGTTTTTATTAAGAAAGAGTGCTGTATTTTGTCAAATGCTTTTTCTGCATCTATCGACAGGAGCATATGGTTTTTATCCTTTCTTTTGTTAATGTGATGGATCACATTGATGGATTTGCGGATATTGAACCAGCCCTGTAACCCAGGAATGAATCCCACTTGATCATGATGGATAATTCTTTTTATATGCTGTTGAATTCGACTTGCTAGTATCTTGTTGAGTATTTTTGCATCTGTATTCATTAAGGATATTGGTCTGTAGTTCTCTTTTTTGGCTGGGTCCCTGTCTGGTTTGGGTATCAAGGTGATGCTGGCTTCGTAGAATGAGTTTTGAAGCTTTCCTTCTATTTCTATTTTTCAGAATAGTTTGAGAAGAATGGGTATGAGCTCTGCTTTAAAAGTCTGGTAAAATTCCCCTGGGAAGCCATCTGGCCCTGGGCTCTTATTTGTTGGGAGATTTTTGATAACGGATTCAATTTCTTCACTGGTTATTGGTCTATTCATGCTTTCT
Organism: Mungos mungo; assembly: GCA_004023785.1. Classification (NCBI taxonomy): domain Eukaryota; kingdom Metazoa; phylum Chordata; class Mammalia; order Carnivora; family Herpestidae; genus Mungos; species Mungos mungo. The sequence goes on from PISW01013842.1 coordinate 9,664, forward strand.
ATCTCTTCCTGTTTGAATTTTGGTAGTGCATGTGCGTTTAGGAATTTGTCCATTTCTTCTGTGTTGTCCAGTTTGTTGGCATATAGTTTTTCATAGTAATCTCTGATGATTGCTTGTATTTCTAAGGGATTGTTTGTAATAGATCCTTCTTCATTCATGATTTTGTCTATCTGAGTGCTCTCTCTTTTCTTTCTGAGGAGCCTGGCTAGTGGTTTATTGATTTTGTTTATTTTTTCGAAGAACCAACTCTTGGTTCCATTAATCTGCTCGACTGTTCTTTTGGATTCTATATTGTTTATTTCTGCCCTGATCTTTATTATTTCTTTTCTTCTGCTGGGTTTGGGGTGCTCTTGCTGCTTCCTTTCTAGTTCCAGTAGGTTCTCTGTTAGTGTTTGAATTTGTGCTCTTTCTAGATTGTTGAGATTGGCCTGGATTGAAATATACTTTCCTCTTAGGACTGCCTTTGCTGCATCCCAGAGATTTTGGATTGCTGTATTTTCATTTTTGTTGGTTTCCATATATTTTTTAATTTCTTCTCTGATTAACGCAATCATTTTTTAATAGGGTGGTTTTTAACCTCCACATTTGTGGAAGTTTTCCAGACTTTTTCCTGTGGTTAATTTCAAGTTTCATAGCATTGTGATCTGAAAGTGTGCATGGTATGATCTCTATTTGTTGATACTTATGGAGGGCTGCTTTATGTCCCAGCATGCGATCTATCTTGGAGAATGTGCCATGTGCACTCGAAAAGAAGGTGAATTTCCTATCTTTAGGATGCAGAGTTCTAAATATATCTATCAGTTCCATCTGTTCCAATGTGTCGTTCAGGTCCATTGTTTCCTTAGTGATTTTCTGTCTGGTTGATCTATCCATTGCTGTCAGTGGAGTAATAAAGTCCCCTGCAATTAGCACATTTTTGTCAATAAGATTGTTTCTTTCTGTGATTAATTACTTTATGTATTTGGGTGCTCCCGAGTTAGGTGCATAGATATTTATAATTGTTAGCTCTTCCTGATGGAGAGATCGTGTAATTATTATATAATGTCCTTCTTCATCTCTTGTTACTGCCTTTACTTTAAAGCCCAGTTTGTCTGATATTAGTATGGCTACTCCAGCTTTCTTTTGGCTTCCAGTTGCCTGATAGATATTTCTCCATCCCTTTACTTTCAACCTGAAGATGTCTTCCAGTCGAAAATGCGTCTCCTGTAGACAGCAGATAGATGGGTTTTGTTTTTTTATCCATTCTGCTACCTTGTGTCGTTTGGTTGGAGCATTCAGTCCATTTACATTCCATGTTATTAATGAAAAATGTGGGTTTAGAGTCATTGTGTTCTCCCTAGGATTCATGTTTATAGTGGTGTCTCTGGCACCTTGTGTTCTTTGCGATCTTTCCCTCATAGAGTCCCTCTTAGGATTTCCTTTATAGCTGGTTTGGTGGTCATGAATTCTCTCAATTTTTGTTTATTTGGGAAAACCTTTATCTCTCCTTCTATTTTGAAAGACAGCCTTGCTGGATAGAGGATTTTTGGCTGCATGTTTTTTCTGCTCATCACATTGAAGATTTCCTGCCATTCCTTCCTGACCTGCCAGGTCTCATTAATAGGTCTGTAACCACTCTGATCGGTTTCCCTTTGTACGTGAGGGCCCTTTTCTCCCTAGCTGCTTTCAGAATTCTCTCTTTATCTTTATATTTTGCCAGTTTCACTATGATATGTCGTGCTGAGTGCCAATTCAAATTACGTCTTAAGGGGGTTCTTTGTGCCTCTTGAATTTGAATGTCTATTTCTTTTCCCAGATTTGGGAAATTCTCAGTTATAATTTGGTCAAGTATCTCTTCAGGCCCTTTCTCTCTGTCTTCCTCTTCAGGAATTCCTATGAACCGGATGTTGTTCCGTTTGATTGTGTCACTCAGATCTCGAATTCTCCTTTCCTGCTCCTGGATTAATTTCTCTCTCTTTTTTTCAGCTTCCTCTTTTGCTATAACTATATCTTCTAATTCACCTATTCTTCTCTCTGCCTGGTCAGTCCTTGAGGTGGCTGCCTCCAGTTTGTTATTCACCTCACCGATAGCCTTTTTTAGCTCATCAGTTGATTCTTTGATGCTTTTCTCAACTCCAGCTATTAATCTTATGACAAGCTTTTTAAATTCTTGATCTGATATGTTGTCTAGATCTGCCTTGAGCAGTTCTGTGGCTGTGACTTCCTCCTGGAAGTTCTTCAGGGGAGAGTTTCTTCGTTTTGTCATTTTTGCTAGTTTTCTGTCTCTTGTCACCTTCAGAAAGCTCGTTGTGCTCTGTGCACCTATTAATATTTCTCTGTTAAAGGAGGCTTATTAACTGTCCAGGGCCTGCCGTTTCAGGAAATATTCTCTTAATGATGTCTCTCAGTTTCTCTTGTTGTGCCTGTGAGTATTTTATTTCCCTACTCTGCAATATTTGGGACTCGCTTTCTTGCACACTTTGGCTTGTTTCTTGGTGTAGTCCTAAGAAGGAAAACAGACTGACAAACACAGAGTGAACAGAAGCACACATATACACAGACAAATCAAACAAAGAAACACATTAAAGGGGGGAAAGAAAAGAAAGAAAATGGGAGGGAAAGAGACGAAAAGAAGTGAAGAAGAGAAAATAAAAAGAAAAGAGAAAGAAGAAAAGAAAAAATATATATATAAAAGGGGGTCGGAGACAACAAAGGACAGTAGACCATTTAAAAGTGTATGACCAGTTTAGAGGAGAGGTAAGGATGAGATACAGGAGAATATATCTGGGTTGCAAGAAGGTGAAAAAGTAAGGGAGAAAGGAGAAAGGAAAATAAGGAGTAAAATTTAAAAGAATTGAGTAAAGAAAAAGGAAGAAAGGTAATAATGACAAAGAAATAAGTACGAAACAAGTGAAGAGAAGAAAAAAATAATTTTTTAATATATTTTTTTAAAAAAGCAGCAGCAGCTCCCCCTGGTGGATAGGCGTGGTTTGATGTGGTAGGTCTTGGAGACTGTTCTCAGAGGCTCCGCCCCTGCCTGAGGCAAAATGAGCAGCAGGAGGTGAAGTGGGCACCTTCACAGACTCAATTGCGGAGTTCCCACCCCCAGCCAGGATTGCGATTGCAATTGGGGAAAGGAAAAAAAAAACTGAGTCCCTCTTGGTTTCCGATAGCTGTTGCTCAAGGCGCTGTGCACTGCTGGAAATGAGCTGGGAACTCCTGCAGTCTAAGCGGGCGCCCAAGGGGTCGGGTAGGTGTGGGTCTTATTTTTTCCTGTGGGCACCCGGGATTCGCGCAGTCTGTGCAGGAGGCGAGGTGCGCCGTGTAAATGCAGTCCGTGGTCCCGTTCCCAAAACCAAGTTCGAATTGCTCGCCCCTGGCACAGCCACAGCCTCAGCTGCTTTTCCCTGGGAAGCACGCTCCCCTGGCACAGCCACGTTCTGGCCGCTTTTCGCCAGGAAGTGCGCTCCCCTGGCACAGCCGCTTCTTACAGCCACAGCCGCTGCTGATTCCCCGCTGAGATTGCTTAGGGCTGGAAGCTGTTCCTTCCCTTGTGCCACCCCAGTTTGGGATTCCGGCTACCCAGCAGTTATCTATGGAGTGGGTTTCTCTTTCCAAGGGCAGCCAAGCGTTCTATACCTCTTCCCCAGACACAGTACTATGGGCGTGTTCCGACTCTCTGTCTCTTCCCTTTGTCTCTCTGGCTCCGCGCGCTTGCCCCATGTTGGGCTGGGGATCTTGCCTCCCCTGCCCGTCCCGGGCTGGCCCGTTTTCAGATCTCCCCCATTAGCCCTCACTCACTCAGGTATCCTTGAGGTTCTATTCTTTCTGGAGTCCGTATTTTCTCCTTCCACTCTCGAAGATGAGAGTAATATCCTTCTCAGTTCGATAAATGGGGTGGACAGAGTTTACAGAGCTCCCTTCCTCTCCGCCATCTTGGCTCTCTCCCATATATTTTAAATATTAACCCTTGTCAAGTATGTCATTTGCAAATACCTTCTTCCATTCTGTAGTTTTGTTTTATTTTGTTAGCTTCTTTTGGTGTGCAGAAGGTCTTTATTTTGATAAAGTCCCAATAGTTTATTTTTGCTTTTGTTTCCATTGTGATGGGAGACATGTCTAGAAAGAAGTTGCTATGACGAATAACAAAGAGGTTAGTGCCTGTGTTCTCTTCTAGGATTTTTATGGTTTCATGTCTCACATTTAGGTCTTCTATTCATTTCGTACATATTTTTGTGTATAGTATAAGAAGTGGTTGGTTCTGTTTCATTCATTTGCACAGTAATGTTCAGTTGTCCCAACACCATTTGTCTTTTTTCCCATTGGATATTCATTCCTGCTTTGTCAAAGACTAATTGATCATATACTTCTGGGTTTATTTCTGGATTTGCTGTTCTGGTACATTGATCTATGTGTCTGCTTTTTTGCTAGTCCCACGTTAATTTGATCTGTACAGCTGTGTGATATAATCTGAACTAGAGAACTGTGATGCCTCCAGCTTTGCTTTCCTTCTTTCAAGGTTGCTGTGGCTATGCAGGCTCTTTTGTGGTTCCGTACAAGATTTAGAATGTTTTCTTTTTGCTCTGTGGAATATGATGCCAGTATTTTGATGAGGGTACAATTAACTGTGTAGTTTGCTTTGGGTAGTATAGGCATTTTAGCAATATTTGTTCTTCCAACCCATGAGCTTGGAATGTTGTTCTATTTCCTTGTGTCACTTTATTTTCTTTAATTAGTGTTTTATACTTTTCTGAGAATAGGTCTTTCAACTCTTTGCTTAGGTTACTCTAAGGTATCTTATTTTTTTGTTGCAATTGTAAATGATCTTGATTTCTTAATTACTCTTTCTGCTGCTTCATTAGTGGTGTATAGTAAAATGCAACAGATTTATGTATGTTGATTTTGTAACATGGCATTATTGAATTCATGTATCAGTTTCGAATTTTTTTGTTTAGTATTTTGTGTTTTCTATATTCTATATGGAGTATCACGTCATCTGCAAATAGTGAGTTTGACAACTGCCTTGCGATTTGAACGCCAATTGCCTCTTTTTGTTGTCTTGTTCTTGTGGCTAGAAATTGCAGTACCCTGTTAAATAATGATGGTAACAGTGGACATCCCTGTCTTGTTCCTGGCCAGAGGAAATGTTCTCAGGTTTTCTCCAGTGAAGGTGACATTAGCTGTTTTTTTGTTTTGTTTTGTTTTGTTTTTGTGTATGTCCTTAATTATGTTGAGGTAGGTTCCTTCTAAGTTTGTTTCTGTTGAAGGCTTTTTTTAAAAAAATCATGAATGGATGTTGTACTTTGTCTAATGCTATTTCTGCTCCTAATAAAGTAATCATATAATTCTTTATCCTATCTTTTATTAATGTGGTGTGTCACACTGATAGATTTGCACATATTGAACCACCATTGGAACACACAAATAAATCCCATTTGATTGTGGTGAATGATCCTTTTAATGTGATTTTAGATTCAATTTGCTGGCATTTTGTTGGGAATTTTTGCATTCATGTTCATCATGCACACTGGCCTGTAGTTGTCTTTTTTTAGTGGAGTATTTATCTGTTTTTTTTATAAGGGTAATTAGTGCTAGTCTCATAGAATGACTTTGGAAATTTTCCTTTTTTTTCTTTCTTTTTCTTTTTTTGGTAAGTTTGAGAAGAATAGGTATTAATTCACCTTTAAAGCTTGGTAGAATTAGTCTGTGAAGCCATCTGACCTCGGACTTTTATTTTGTTGGCAGTTTTTTGTTTGTTTATGATTCACTTTTGTTGCTGGTTATCCATCTATTCAAGTTTTCTGTTTCTTCTTGTTTTAAGTTTGCAGTTTATATGTTTCTAGAAATTTATTCATACCTTCCAGGATATCCAATTTTTGGGTATACTTCTTTTAATAATATTATCTTATAATGTTTGAATTTCTGTGGGGTTGGTTTTCTTTCTCCTCATTTGTATTTGTATTTATTTGGGGTTTTCTGTCCTTTTTGTTATGAATGTTTATTGATTTATCAATTTCATTAATTTCTGTAATGAGCCAGTTCCTGATGACATTGATCTGTCCTATTGTTTTTGTTGTTGTTGTTTGTTTGTTTGTTCTTGTTTTTGCTTTTTACTTTCTGTGTCATTTATTTCTGCTCTAGTCTTTATGATTTCCCTTCTGCTGGTTTTGGGTTTCATTTGTTACCTGTTTTTCTAGCTCCTTTAGGTGTAAGCTTAGATTTTTTTTTTTTTTTTGAGATTTTTCTTGCTTTCTGAGGTAGCCCCGTATAGCTATATACTTCCCTTTTAGGACCACTTTTTTTGCATTCCAAAGTCTTTGGACACTTATGTTTTTGTTTATACGTAGTTTTAGATTTCTTCTTTGATTTCCCAGCTGACTGATTCATTTTGTAATAGTATGTGTTTAACCTTCATGTATTTGTGCTCTTTTCAAGTGTGTGTGCGCGTGTGTTTGATATCAAGATTCATAACATTGTGTTCACAAAAGATACATGTAATGATTTAAATCTTTTTTGCATATTGAGGTTGGTTTGTAACCTAGAATGTTATCTATTCTGAAGAATGTCCCATGTGGTCTTGAAAAGAATGTGTATTCTTCTGTTTTAGAATGGAATATTCTGAATATATATCTGAAATCCATCTGGTCCAGTGTGTCCTTCAAAGTCACTGTTTTCTGGTTGATTTTTGGTTTATATGATCAATCCATTGATATAAGTAGGGTATTAAAGTCTCTTACACTTACTGTATTAATACAGTCAGTTCCCTTATGTTTATTATTAACTGTGTTCTATACTTAGGTGTTCTCGGGTGGGTAGATAATTACAATTGTTGAATATATTTACTGAAAATTCTCTTTTATTATTATGATAGAGTACGCTTCTTTATCTCTTGTTACAGTCTTTGGTTTAATGCTAGTTTTCCAATATAAGTATTGGTATTCTGGCTTTCTGTTGACATTAATTTGCATGATAAATGCTTTTCTATTCCCTTCTTTTCAATCTTCATGTGACTTTTGTTCTAAAGTGATTCTCTTATTAAAAAACATATAGATGAGTCTTGTTTTTCTCTCTTATCACATGGTATGTCTTTTGATTGAAGTATTTAGTTTATTTATGTTAATAATTATTAAGAGATAAATATTTATTACCATTTTATTACTTGCTTTGTCATTATTTCTGGAGATTTGTCTTTGTAACATTTGCTCATTCCTTTGCATTCAAAATGATGTTCCTTTTAATATTTGTTTCAGGAGTGCATTAATGGTTACAAACACCTTTAGTTTTTGTTTGTCTGGGAAATTATCTCTCCTATTCTAAATGATAGCCTGTTGAAAAGAATGTTCTTTACTGCAGATTTTTCCCATTGAAAATATTGAATATATCATGCCACTTCTTTCTGGCTTACCGTGCTTTGGTTTATAAATCTCTGGCTAGCTTTAATGGGTCTTCCCTTGTAAGTTAAGGACTTCTTTTGTCTTGCTTCATTTAAGATTTTTTCTTTATTATATTATTATTTCATTGATTATAATGTCATGTTCTTGTCCTGCTTTTGTTTATTTGCTTGGGAGTTCTCTGTGCCTTCTGGATCTGGATGTCAGTTTCCTTCCCCAGATTAAGGAAGTTTTCAGCTATTATTTCTTCCATTAAATATTTTGCCCACGATTCTGTCTCTTCTTCTGTGTCTCTTTAAAATGTATGCTATTATATTTGATGAAGTCATTGTTCTCCCTAAGATAAGCTTTTGTGTTGGATAGTCTCCTTTCTCTCTTCCCCAGAGCTCATAACTTTCCATTACTTTGACTTTTTGACATTAATTTTTTATTAAATTGTTTATTGTCAAATTGGTTTCCAATAACCATCAGTGCTCTTCCCCAAAAGTGCCACAACTTTTCCCACTCCCCCTCCCTCTTCAACACTTGGTTAATTTTCAGTATTCAAAGGTCTCTCAGGTTTTGCATCCCTCTTTCTCCCCAACTCTCTTTCCCTCTTCGCCTCACCCTGGTCCTCCATCAGGTTTCTCCTGTTCTCCTGTTAGACCTATGAGTACAAACATATGGTATCTGTCCTTCTCTGCCTGACTTATTTCGCTTAGCATGACACCCTCGAGGTCCATCCACTTTGCTACACATGGCCATATTTCATTTTTTCTCATTGCCATGGAATACTCCATTGTATATATATATGTATATATATATATACACACACAGACACACACATACCAAATTTCCTTGATCCACTCATCAGGTGATGGACATTTAGGCTCTTTCCATGATTTGGCTATTGTTAACAGTGCTACTATGAACACTGGGTACATGTGCCCCTATGCATCAGCACTTCTGTATCCCTTGGGTAAATCCCTAGCAGTTCTATTACAGCATCATAGGGGAGTTCTAATGATAGTTTTTTGAGGAATTTCCACACTGTTTTCCAGAGTGGCTGCACCAGTTTACATTCCCACCAACAGTGTAGGAGGGTGCCCATCTCTCCATACCCTCGTCAGCATCTATAGTCTCTTGATTTGTTCATTTTAGCCACTCTGACTGGCATGAGGTGGCATTTCAGTGTGGTTTTGATTTGTGTTTCTCTGATGATGAGTGATGTTGAGCATCGTTTCGTGTGCCTGTTGGCCATCTGGATGTCCTCTTTGGAGAAGTGTCTGTTCAGGTCTTCTGCCTATTTCTTCACTGAGTTATTTGTTTTTTGGGTGTAGAGTTTGGTGAGTTTATTATAGATTTTGGATACTAGCCCTTTATTTGATATGTCATTTGCAACTATCTTTTCCTATTCTGTTGGTTGCCTATTAGTTTTTGATTGTTTCCTTGGCAGTGCAGAAGCTTTTTATCTTGATGAAGTCCCAATAGTTCATTTTTGCTTTCATTTCCTTTGCCTTTGGGGATGTGTCTAGTAGGAGATTGCTGCGGTTGAGGTCAAGGAGGTTGCTTCCTACTTTCTTCATGAGGGTTTTGATGATTTCATGTTTCACATTCAGGTCCTTCAGCTATTTTGAGTTTATTTTTGTTTATGGTGTAAGAAAGTGGCCCAGTTTCATTCTTCTGCTTGTTGCTGTCGAGTTCTCCCAGCAACACTTGCTAAAGAGGCAGTCTTTTTTCCATCAGATATTCTTTTATGCTTTGTCAAAAATTAATTGGCTGTACATTTGTGGGCCCAGTTCTGGGTTCTCTGTTCCATTCCATTGGTCTATGTGTCTGTTTTGTGCCAATACCATACTGTCTTGATCATGACAGCTTTGTAGTAGAGGCTAAAGTCTGGGATTGTGATGCCTCCCATTTTGGTTTTCTTCTTCAATATTACTTTGGGGATTCAGGGTCTTTTGTGGTTCCATACGAATTTGAGGATAGTTTGCCCTAGCTTTGAGAAGAACGGTGGTGCAATTTTGATGGTGATTGCATTGAATGTGTAGATTGCTTTGGGTAGTAATGACATTTTCACAATATTTATTCTTCCGACCCATGAGCATGGAATGTTTTTCCATTTCTTGGTGTCTTCCTCAATTTCTTTCATAAGTTTTTTATAGTTTTCATCAGATAGGTCTTTTACAGTTTGGGTTAGGTTTACTCCTAAGTATTTTATGGTTTTTTCTGCAATTGTGAATGGGGTCAGTTTCTTGATTTCTCCTTCCGTTGCTTCTTTATTGGTGTATAGGAATGCAACTGAAGCTCACACCCTGTCTCCACTGCCACCAACTCCCTGCTGGGATGGTGTAAGGGTGGGGACTATTTTTTCCCTTTTGGCACCTGGGATTCAGGATTTGTGCAGCTAATGTTGGAGGCAAGATGCGCTGTGGAAATTAGGTGCACGCTCTGGCTCGTGCAGTTGGGCCGACGTGCACGCCCCCAGGACACCACCTCTGTGGTCACCAACCACCTGCCAGGATTGTGCAGGGGTGGGGGTTGTTTTTTCCCTTGTGTCACCCGAGTTCTTTATTTGGGTTGCCCAGTGGTTATATATGGAGTGAGAGTTTTTTCTCTCTGAGGGGTTAAACATTCTTTCTCTCTTCTCTAGAGACAGTACTATAAGCGTGTTCAGTTTCCCTTTCAATTCCCTTTTCCTCTCAGGGGCTCTTCATGCTTGCCTTGTGTTGGGTTGGGGCTCTCACCTCCCCTGCCCCTCTTGGACTGGCCCGTTTTCCAATCTCCCCAGTTAGAACTCACTCACTCAGGCATCTTTGAGGTTGTCTTCTTTCTGGAGTCTGTATTTTCTCCTTCCACTCTTGCAGATGAGAGTAATGTCCTTCTCAGTTCGATAGATGGGACAGACGAAGTTTACAGAGCTCCTTTCCTCCTCGCCATCTTGGCTCCTTCTCTCCCATTTAAGTTTTGAAAGTGCATGTGTGTTTAGGAATTAGTCCATGTCTTCTAGGTTGTCTGGGTTATGGCATATAATTTTTCATAGTATTCCCTTATGTTTCTTTGTATTTCTGAGGGTTTGGTTGCAATAGCTCCATTTTTGTTCATGATTTTGTCTATTTGGGTGCTCTGTCTTTTCTTTCTGAGAAGCCTGGCTTGAGGTTTATCAATTTTGTTTATTTTTTTAATACACTAACTTTTGGTTTCACTGTTCTGTTCAACTGTTTGTTATTATTGAAAAATATGTGTTTAGCATCATTGTTTTCTCTGTAGGTGTAATGCTTGTAGTGGTGTTTCTGGTACCTTGCATTTCTTGTAACATTTCCCTGTTTTTTATTTAATTATTTTAGTCATACTGTGACTTATTCATTAAACACTGCAGCTTCTAAATAAATCACAACTTTTTAAAAATAGTTTATTGTCCAATTGGTTTCCGTACAACACCCAGTGCTCTTTCCCACAAGTGCCCTCCTCCATCACCACCACCACTTTCCCCCCTCCCCCTCCCCCTTGAACCCTCGGTTCATTTTCAATTTTTAATAGTCTTTCAGGTTTTGTGTCCCTCTCTCTCCCCAACTCTCTTTCCCCCTTCCCCTCCCCATGGTCCTCCATTAGGTTTCTCCTGTTCTCCTGTTATACCTATGAGTGCAAACATATGGTATTTGTCCTTCTCCGCCTGACTCATTTCGCTTAGCATGACACCCTCAAGGTCCATCCACTTTGCTACAACTTTTTTAAAATTCTGTTTTGATTTATAGATAAGATCTTGATAAGGTAAATATCTGTGGCCAAAATATTTTCTAAAAATCTTTAAATATGTGAGAATACTGTATTCCTCTAACAACTTTATTAGGATATAAATATTTCTGTAGGGTGCCTGGGTGGCTCAGTCAGTTAAGCTTCTGACTTCAGCTCAGCTCATCATCTCATGGTTTGTGAGTTTGAGCCCCATATCAAGCTCTACTTCTGTCTGCAACGTCCCCTAGTCACACTCTATCTCTCTCTCCAAAATAAAGAAACCTTAAGAATATTTAAAAACAGGGGTGCCTGGGTGGCTCAGTTAGTTAAGCATCTGACTTTGGCTCAGGTCGTGATCTCATGGTTTGTAGGTTCAAGCCCTGCATAGGGTTCTGTGCTGACAGTTAGCACACAGACACAGATACTGTGTCTCCCTTTCTCTCTAAACCTCTCCTGCTCACACTGTCGCTCTCTCACACTCAAAAATAAAAATAAAAAAGCATTCAATATCAAAATCCTAGAGGTGAGAGGAAGAGAATCAATATGACAGAGAAGTAAGGACCTCAATACATTTTGCCCGCCTGCATCTATCAAGTGCTAAGAAGGACTGAAGCCACAAGACTGTGATCTACAAGAGTGGGAGGAAAAGACACAGAGTCCACAAAGAAGACAGCCTCCCGCGTGAGTGAGTGTGAACTGGGAAACATAAAAACTGGCTGGGACTGGAAGCTTGGAGGGGAAGGAGCCCCACTCTGTGCAGGGCATTGGGGAGTGTGCAGAGCCACAGAGAGACAAGGGGGAAAGAAAGAGGCTAAAAACTCTCACAGAGCTGTCTCTAGAGAAGAGAAAAAGCTCAACCTACAAGGGAGAAAGATTTTATCATCCCATCTGTAACAGCAGGGTGTCTGGAGAGAGATTCTTCCTCTCTTGCTGGGGCACTTTCCTTGGTATGAGTGCCCGAATCCCAGGTGGTGCTAGGAGAAACTGCTCCCCTACTCCCCAACTGCTTGGTCCTTGGCTGGCTGGGAAGCCGCCCAGCTTTCCCCCAGCTGGCAGGAGTACATTTCCAGCGATATCATTGGAGTGTGTGGACTAAGATCTGGAAATGAGGCAGAGCTTGGGAAACACAAATCTGCTAACCTTGGCTGCACCCAAGGCGCAGGTAGATCAGATCCAGGAGATCGAGTTGCAATACTTGGTTCAAGAAGGGACTGTGGCACCACCATTTTTCTCCTCACAACCACCAATGTGGGGCCTCAGGAAATGACCCCATGGGGCCACAGTGGAGGCAAGACTTTTCTATACCAAACCACTCCCATCACACTGGAGAGCTGCCTTTTTTGTTGTTGTTTTTCCAGAGCCCTGGCAAGACAAACATTGATGCATTGCCGTGATTATATCAATTCTTGTTATTCAGATATATTTTCCCCTATCTCATTGTTATCACTCCTGTCTGCTGGAATGAGCATTAGGACATCATTTTGCCTAAACAGTCATACTTAATCCATTCTCTTGATGCTACCGTCCTTTCTCTCTGTCTCCCTGGAATAGTAAGACTATAAAATTTCTTTAGGTAACATATTCTTTTGTTTTTCCTCCTCACCTCCTAACATGTTCTCCTCTTTCTCTCTATGAATTAAGCCTTTTAGTCTCTCTGGCTTGTCAACGTTCAATTTCACTTCCTCCACAGCCCTGTCACTTCCCTCTTTGCATATGCTCTTCCAACAGCACTGCATCCACTCTACTCTTATATTTATAGCTAAGATTTCTGGTTTTATGCTTTTAGACTGTCCTTTATCTTTGGTTGTTTTTGCTTCTTTTTCTTTTTCTTTTTTCCTTTCCCCTTTTGGTTGGCTTGTTTGATTTGTCTGTACATTTGCCTGCTTTTGTTTCCTTTGTGTTTGTCTGTCTGTTTTCCTTGAAGAAACAAGCCAAAGTACACATTGTGGAGACTTCAGATAACACTGAGTAGGGAAATAAAATAACCAAAGGCACAACAAGAGATACAACACCATAGAGTAATGAGGAAGAATGAAATCTGGCCATTTGTAGCAAAGTGGATGGACCTCAAGGGTGTCATGCTACGTGAAATAAGTCAGGCAGAGAAGGACAGATACCATATGTTTGCACTCATAGGTCTATCAGGAGAAACCTAACAGAGGACCACAGGGAGAGGATGGGGGAAAGAGATCTGAGGAGAGAGAGAAACACAAATCATGAGAGACTATTGAATACTTGAAACAAACCTTGGATTGAAGGGGGAGGGGGAGAAAGGAAAGGGGGTGATGGCCATTGTTGGGGGCACTTGTGGGGAGAAGCACTGTGTGTTATATGGAATCCAATTTAAAAATAAACTGTTAAAAAAAGGTGTGGGGCACACACACACACACACACACACACACACACAAATAAAATAAAATACCTATGGAGTACAAAAAAAAAAAAAAGGAAATTGCCCATTTCTTCTAGATTTTCCTGCTTGTTGGCATATAATTTTTCATAACATTCCATAATAATTGCTTGTATTTCTAAGGGATTGGTTGTAATAGATCCATTTTCTTTAATGATTTTGTCAACTTGGGTGTTCTCTCCACCCCCCCCCCCAACTTTGGAGTCTGGCTAGAGGTGTATCAATTTTGTTAGTTACAAAAAAGAAACTTTGAGGGAATCTAATTATTCATGAAGGAAAAATTAACCAAGTACATAGTATTTGGGAATAATGAAAAGACAACTAGTACTAGAATCAGGAAAGAGTAACCACAAATGGCAAGTGTTCAAAACAATTAAAAAGCAGGTTGGGAGAAGGCAGTGGTGGGACAAAAAGACAAAGACAAAGAAGAAATTAAAATCGTGTTGAAATCCCCAGTGTAGAAATCTCAAGTCAAATGACTCTCAACATGAAAAACTTGAATTGTCAATTTGCAAATAACTAGTGAATTTTAACAGAGTTATATTTAGAGGTAATAAAGCCCAAATGTCAATGGGTCTCTCTATTTTAAAATCAGGAAGCCAGCTGTTTCTTGGTCAGTTAATATTATGGAGTTAGTAGTGAAATATTTTGAAAGTATTAGAAAAAAAATTTTAAAGGAGAATGCAAATGAAGTCATGAATATATGAATGATCCAGGATACAGGGAGAAAATTTCAGGGAAAATCTAGAAAGTAACTGAATTTTTTTGTCCTTAAATAGCAATAAGATAACATTTCCAAAATAGAGAACTCATTTTATATGAGGCTTTAGGAGAAAAAAGTAGGTGATAGCATGCATTACTATAATTGAAGAATAGGGATTGGAAATTTGGAGGGATTACAGGTTAGAATCACAGATGACTTAGCAAATAA
>PISW01013843.1:0-24062 GCA_004023785.1 Mungos mungo
TGTTGTTTAACATAGTGTTGGAAGTCTTAGCATCAGCAATCAGACAACAAAAGGAAATAAAAGGCATCAGAATTGGCAAAGAAGAAGTCAAACTTTCCCTGTTTGCAGACGACATGATACTCTACATGGAAAACCCGATCGACTCCACCAGAAGCCTTCTAGAACTGATCAATGAATTCAGTAATGTTGCAGGATACAATGGCCAGGTGATTTCAAATTTGATGACGAACCAGAGGTTTCATTCCATATTTGTCTTTTGCAGCAAAAACAAAATAGTAGATGGGCTGGGAACGTGGTAGTGGAGGGAGAGGGAGAAGGACAGATTTTGGAGATTACTGAAAGCAGCAGTGGGATTTCATGACAGATTATGGAGAGATTTAAATGCTGCTGCAGGTTAATCTTCCTGTTTACAGCTGACTAATCTGGCTTTCCTGGGAAGAGGTGTTTTTCAAGGGAGAAATATCTTTTCACTTTTTTATTTAGGATATTACCTAAATAGGTCTTTTTTGAATTAGGACTAAATTTTCCAGTTTCCTGTATGATATACATAGAGGAGAATCTCTCTTATAATTTTAGACAATGTGTATTAAGTTCTAACTATGTTCTATATGCCTTACTTCATATAATCATCACAAGAATGCTGTGAACTCAGGACAACTTTTATTGACATTTACTCACGAGGGAACTGAACCTTCAGGGAGGTGAGAAATTTGTCCAAAGTCTCACAGGCTTTCTGGTTCAGAGCCTACAGTTTTGACTACTACCATGTAGGAGCAGGATACTATCTAAATGCCAGGCATGAAATCTGTATATAAGGGTCATTGTCTTTCCATCGCTGTATGTGGTGCTGTGCAGACTGAGCTGCTGACAACATCTAATAACAACAATTACCCCCTGAGCACTTACCATGTACCAGACACTGTTCTAAGCACTTTATATATATATTAACTCTTTTAAGAGAAGGATCCTGCATGATAGGTATTTTACTTACTCTCCCAATTTTCACATGAAGAAATTGAAACACAGAGAGGTTAAGTGTCCTGCCCAAGTTCATGTGGCTATTATGTGGTAAGAGCTGGTATTTGGGGCCAGGCAGTCTGACTCTAGCAATTGATCACTATACACTCTACAAAGAATGAACATGAAAAGTGAAAAAAAGAAAGAAAAAAAAAAAACCCCAAAGCAGTCTTTTGGGTTTCTTGGGAGTTTTAGTGGCCTAATGTTTTCAGAATAACAAAAAGGCTTAATTTGATTATTGAAAACATGCTGAGATGTGCTGAATGCAGATAAGCTGGGATTGGGGAGAACAGAAAGCCAACATTTTTAGCCAAGAATTGCTGTCTCTAAGCAGTCTATGCATGATGACTGCATCACTGTGGCTCAGTACTCCTTACCAGTGTTACAATGAAGTAGTCACATTTCTTCACAAGTCGTCTCTATTAGAACCTGACAGACTGATAAACATGATGAAACAAAAGAAGTATTTTTAAAATTTTTTATGTTTGTTTATTTTTGAGAGAGAGAGAGGGAGAAAGAGAGAGAGAGTAGGGGAGAGGCAGAGAGACAGGGAGACACAGAATCCTAGGCAGGCTCCAGGCTCTGAGCTGACAGCACAGAGCCCAGTGCAGCGCCTGAACTCACAGAATGCAAGATCATGACTTGAGCCGAAGTCAGAAGCCCAACTGAGTGGGCCACCCAGGCGCCCCAAACAAAATAAATTTATTAACTAGCATTATCTTAACTCCCATGCCATCACTGTGAGTTGTGCTGAGATATTTTGCATTTCAAATGGAAGAGACTTTTTATGAATCTATCTATAACCTCAAACTCCTTTTAAAACTATTTATAGGCACAATCTCCTGCTTTTGAAAGCAATCCCAGTAACAGTTGAATATGGGATAAAAAGAAATTGTTTCCCTTGCAAAGCAATGAAGCTTATAAAATGTAGGCCCTCCTTTTCCCACGTACCTTATCAAAAATCCGACAGTTCCTTGAGATTTTAATTCTGAGATTTTAGAGAGGAGAGGAGAAAATGGTCACCTGGTCTTTTATTCCTTTAAGTCCATGTTGGCTTAGGGCAATGCTGTCATACGTCACATTTACCCCAATGACCCAGGGGACCGTCAAGTACCAGCATCTTAGAGTTACATTGTGTCTCATCCTTGGACAGGATAAATTCTCAGAGAACCGATGTACGCCTTTTGTGCAGCCTTCCTCATTTCTTTTTTTCTTTTTAAATTTTTATTTATTTTTTGGAGGGGTGATATATTTTTATTTTATTTATTTATTTTAAATAGTTTATTGTCAAATTGGTTTCCATACAACACCCAGTGCTCTTCCCCACAAGTGCCCTCCTCCATCACCACCACCTCTTTTCCCCCCTCCCCCTTCAACCCTCAGTTCATTTTCAGTATTCAATAGTCTCAAGTTTTGCGTCCCTCTCTTTCCCCAACTCTCTTTCCCTCTTCCCCTCCCCCAGGTCCTCCATTAGGTTTCTCCTGTTCTCCTGTTAGACCTATGAGTGCAAACATATGGTATCTGTCCTTCTCTGCCTGACTTATTTTGCTTAGTTAGCATGACACCTTCGAGATCCATCCACTTTGCTACAAATGGCCATATTTCATTCTTCCTCATTGCCATGCAGTACTCCATTGTGTGTATATACCACATCTTCTTGATCCATTCATCAGGTGATGGACATTTAGGCTCTTTCCATGTTTTGGCTATTGTTGACAATGCCACTATGAACATTGGGGTACATGTGCCCCTTTGCATCAGCACTTCTGTATCCCTTGGGTAAATCCCTAGCAGTGCTATTGCTGGGTCATAAGGGAGTTCTATGGATAGTTTTTTGAGGAACCTCCACACTGTTTTCCAGAGCGGCTGCACCAGTTTACATTGCCACCAACAGTGTAGGAGGGTGCCCGTCTCTCCACACCCTCACCAGCATCTATAGTCTCTTGATTTGTTCATTTTAGCCGCTCTGACTGGCGAGAGGTGGTATCTCAGTGTGGTTTTGATTTGAATTTCCCTGATGATGAGTGATGTTGAGCATTGTTTCATGTGCCTGTAGGCCATCTGGATGTCCTCTTTGGAGAACTGTCTGTTCATGTCTTCTGCTCATTTCTTCACTGAGTTATTTGTTTTTTAGGTGTGGAGTTTGGTGAGTTCCTTGTAGATTTTGGATACTAGCCCCTTATCTGATATGTCATTTGCAACTATCTTTTCCCACTCTGCCGGTTGCCTATTAGTTTTCTTGATTGTTTCCTTTGCAGTGCAGAGGCTTTTTATCTTGATGAGGTCCCAAGGGTTCAGTTTTGCTTTCATTTCCCTTGCCTTTGGGAATGTTCTTTTTAACTTTTTAATGTTTTATTTATTTTTATTTTTGAGAGACAGAGAGAGATAGTGAGCAGGGGAGGGTCAGAGAGAGAGACACAGAATCTGAAGCAGGCTCCAGGCTCTGAGCTAGCTGTCAGCACAGAGCCAGAGTGGGGCTTAAACCCACAAAACGTGAGATCATGACCTGAGCTGAAGTTGGATGCTCCCCTAACTGAGCCACCCAGGTGCCCCCAGCCTGCCCCATTTCAGAGCATGGTCATATTTTATAAAAATTTGAGAACTGACTGCTGTGCTTCCCTTGGGATGCTTAAATTTCAAGGAAAAAAAGAAAGATTTATTATTTTATTTCCTGTCCAAAATCTGAGCGCTTGATGCTGGCAACAGGTGCTGGGTTTTTTGTTTTGTTTTAAAGCTACTGCAAGAAGAATCAAAGGCTATAATTTAGAGAAACAACTTAACCTTGGTGGTCAGGGAGGCAGGACAGAGCCCCAGCTAGAGCCCATTCCTGACCAGGTCTCCAGCCAAGGTGGTTAGTCCTCAGCAGAGCACAGGGCCAGGATAAGCAGAGCCTCTACAAACGTAGAATCCTGACGGGCAGTAAGAACACCAGCCTGGGGGGAGGGGGCGCTTAAAGAAAAGCTGAAATCGCCCCCCCCCCCCGCAGTGGTTAACTAAATGATAGTGAACTTCATTTTCATGGGCTCTTTTCTTCCACAGTCAGGAAGGTCTCACCTCTATTTGTCTTTAAAAGAAACTTTTGACATTTATTTTTTAAATCATATATAGTAAAAATCTCCTTTTTTTCCCCCTTACATTCGTATGAGTTTTGATAAGAGTCATGTATCAGCACCACAATCAAGAAACAGAGCAATTCTATCACCCCCCCCCACCATTTTCATGTGCTGCCCTTTTGTAGTCTAGTTCTCCCCCCACCTCCATCCCTGACAGCCGTGGCTTTGTACTCTGCCACTATGGTTTTGCCTTTGATGCCTGTGAATGGGATCATATGGTATGTAACCTTTTGCACCTGGCCTCCTCTACGAACATAATGCATTTGAGATTCATCCCTGTTGTACATATCTACAGTTTGCTCATGGGCGGTATCCTTGTGTATAGATGAGGCACAGTTTTGTATATTCTTTCACCCACTGAGGACATGTGGGATGGCATGATTATAAACCAGGCTTCAGTAGGCATCATATACAAGTTTCTGTGTGGACATCTGTTTTCATTCCTCTGGGGTCCTTTCTCATCTTGAATGGGCATAACTCATGGGCCTTCATCCCCATTTTTTGCCTCTTCTCTCCCAATATAGTCAGAAGGAAGAATAGTGGGTGCAGTTAAAGAACATACATCCCTAGGCCAGGCAACTCTTTCAGGGCCCCGGGCTGCTGCTGCTCACATTACACTTCTTAGACCTATATTTCCAGGTTTGGAAGGCAAACTAGCAATTCCACTCACATTAGGTGGCCGGAGTGGTGACAGAATCAGAGCGGTCCTCTTCTGAATTGGATCATTTTGAACAAGGGAAGGAAGTGACATTCACCATCATGAATGTATTAAGGATTAAATATAAGCAAAATGGGGTTCCTGGGTGACTCAGTTAAGCATCCGACTTTGGCTCAGGTCATGATCTCACGGCTCGTGAGTTGGAGCCCCACATCGGGCTCTGTGCTGACAGCTCAGAGCTTGGAGTCTGCTTAGGAGTCTGTGTCTCCTTTTCTCTCTGCCCCTCCTCTGTTCATGCTCTGTCTCCCAAAAATAAACATTTAAAAAATTTACGTGTTAGAAAAACTTAGAAATAATTTTGTTGAATATTCTATGAAATCTTTTTGTGAATGATATTTGTGTTGTTTGGGCAATGTATTTTTCTTTTTTTTTTTTTAATGTTTATTTATTTTGTAGATTGAGAGAGTGTGTGAGCAGGGGAGGGGCAGAGAGAGAAGAAGACACAATCTGAAGTAGGCTCCAGGCTCTGAGCTGTCAGCCCGATGAGGGGCCCGAACTCATAAACTGTGAGATCATGACCTGAGCTGAAGTCAGAGGTTTATCCAACTGAACCACCCAGGCTCCCCCAACATAGTTTTCTTTTTAATCAGAGACTTACAAGTAGAGATCTCAAGAGAGCCAGCCAAGCCCATCTGACAAAAGAAAGGTTTCATGGTTGATGGTGTGAAAGAGGTCAGGAACAGAGAGTCTGAGTCCTGACACACATGAAAGTGCTAAATTTTTTGGGAGCAAGAATACACAAAGACTAAAAAGCCCAGTTTGAAGCCTTGACAGAAAAACGCATACTGTGAAGGTCGAGAGACAAATCCTAAGTGGCTGATTAAATCCAATCAGATGAGCATATATTTTAGAATCCATGGCTGATCTGATGCTCTGGGTCAAGGAGGAGATGGTATGCATCTATTTTAAGAGAACATGAAAAGAAAATCTGATCACTGATAATAATTGTCTACAATTTTATAAAAAAGCAGTTTTAATATAGAAATGAGAAGTAGGCCTAGCTAAAGGCTGGTAGAAAGGAGAAATGAATTTGAAGTAAATAGCAAACAGTAAAAAGCTTAGGACACAGTCCACAGGGTCTGGAAAGGACTAAAAAAGGATTTAACCTATGCATCTCAGCTTATTTTATGTGATTTTAAAAAACTTCAAAGATATCTTTAAAGAGTGATTCCCATTTGAAATTTTATAAAAAACACATCATCTTAATAGATATTTCATCCTCATTTTTATGAAAACAAGTGACTAGATAGTGTGATAATGTTTGAATCAGATCTAGAAATACATTTCTACTAATTTTTGAGAGAGAGCACACACAAGCAGGGGAGGGAGCGAGAGAATCCCAAGCAGGCACCATGCTGTAAGCCCAGACCCCCAGGCTGGGCTTGCTCCCACGAACCATGAGATCATAGATCATGACCTGAGCCAAAATCAAGAGTGCGATGCTTAACTGACTGAGCCACCCAGGAGCCCCTAGAAAAATAGTTTTTAGAAGAAAATGTTCTTATGCTAGAGATTTCCCCACCAAACTTCATATAAGGAAAAGTAAGAAGGAATGACAGCAGATTTTTCTGAGTGGTAGGAATGAAAATATTTTGAAATAGGACTTCAAAATTTCTTTAAGTCCTATTATAATTAGATGGAACTCAAAATTATAGAGAAAAGCAGTGAGTCAAAAGTCATTATGGATATAAAATTGCATTAGAGGCAAAATAAAACAAAAAATGTTCTCTAACATTTTATTTATATATATAATATAAATATATATGATTATATATGATTTATATATATAATATAAAGGAGCAATTCAGGGAAAAATATAATAAAATTTTAAACCTTTCCCGGGACTGGGATTAGAGGGTATCATTCCAAATAGTAAACAAAAATGGACAACAGCCCTATCCTCAGATCGCTTCACTTTGAGAGTTAAGACAAGATGTGCTTCCTCTACTTGGATAGCATTGGTCTGCGGAGAGTCCAAAGATCGGGGGGGGGGGGGGGGGGGGGGGGGGGGGGGGGGGACTGGGACTGCCTGCGAGCCGAATGTGACTCCCTGCCTGTTTTGCAAATAAGGTTCTTCTGGAACAGAGTCACACCCATTTACTTAGGTGTTGTCTAGAGTTGCTCTCTCCATGTAGTAGAGTTGAGTGCAGATCTTCCTCAACTGACAATGGGGTTACAGTCTGATAAATCCACTGTAAACTGAAAATATCAGAATATCATTGCCTACCCCTAATTTACTGAACATTGTAACTTAGCCCACCTGACCTTAAATATGCCCAGAACACTTACATTAGCTGACAGTTGGGCAAAATCCTCTAACACAAAGCCTGCTTTATAGTAAAGTGTTGAATATCTCATGTGATTTTTAATTTATTTATTTTAGAATGTCCACAGGTGATCAGGAGAGGAACAGAGGAGAGAGAGAGAGAGAGAGAGAGAGAGAGAGAGAGAGAGAGAGAGAGAGAGAGAGAGAGAGAGGAGAGAGAATCCTAAGCAGGCTCCACACTCAGTGTAGAGCCCAGCACGGGGCTCTATCCCACAACCCTGGGATCATGACCTGAGCTGAAATCCAGAGTCAGGCGCTCTACCGACTAAGCCGCCCAGGTGCCCCTCATGTAATTTTTGGAATACTGTGCTGTAAGTGAAAGAATGGCTGTGGGGGTACAGAATGGTTGTGAATGTATTGGTTGTTTACCCTCGTGATCACAAGGCTGATCAGCTCACTGCTGTTGCCCTGCATCACGCGAGAATATCATCGCCAGTGCAGAAAAAGATCGGAATTCAAAGTAGTTTCCATTGAATGCCTATTGCTGTCCCACCATCATGAAGTGAAAAAAATGTAAGTCAAACCACCAGTAAGTCAGGGATGGTTTGTAGTTGTAACACTGTATGTGCCCCACAAAGCTTCAATGTTTACCTTCTGACTCTTCCAGAAATCTGCCCACCTACACTCCAGAGTCAGCCCTGGAATCAGGGCTTCCCTTAGTTGGGCAACTTTGGTTTACATTCAGTTCCCAGGACGCAGATACTGATTTTCATTCAGGCAGTTTGAATTGCGCTAACAAGACTCGTAGACTGTATTTAAAACAGAAGAGTTCCAGTTTGTTAATTTACAAAGTCAGAAATTGAGGGAAATAGAACAACTATTGTGGTGGGTAGTGAATGAATAGTCTGTGTTCCCTAAACAAATCGTATTTGGAAGGCTGTTTGGTGTGCGTGAGTCAGTGCGTGAGGATAATTAACTATAAGTCTCCGTCATCTGCCGGTTTGCTGTCAGAACCATCGCCTGCCCTTCCCTGTATCACAGAGAGCATTCCTGTTTCCCTTGCCCACTGGTTTCTGGGAAGGCTTGGCAATGGGAGACGCTGATAAACTGGGGGAAGAGGAGGAATCTGGATGTTTCTCTCTCTCATTCTGCTTTAGGTGGCCTCTCTGGAGTGATTTTTGTCTGTTTCATGGCCCTGCTCCCCTGAGCAGCCCTACCTTTTGGTCAACAGGCCAAATCCCCACCTCTGGCTTGAGTAACATTTTTTTTTCCTCTAGTCCGAGAAGTAGTAGAACTTCCTACTGACCCTATCTCTAGCTTGCTTCAACCACCCCTTTTGCTTTTCATTTTTTCCTGGTGAACTACTTTCCTTTGTTTGAAATACTTAGAGTGGTTTCTGTTTCTCAGACATGACGGTGAAAGAGGCATCAAGGCCTCTCTGTCCAGATTAATCCTGAAGAGTTACCCATTCACATTCTTACTGTCAGGATTCCCCCTTTCCCGGTCACTGGGCACACCTGCCTTCTCTTGTTCACAGTCCACAGTCATACACCACAACCAGCTAAGCCAGAGCTGCATGCCAGCCATCATGATTGTGATTTCCATGGTGCCAAAGCCCAGTTCTCTGCTTGAAGGATATTGTTTAATATCAGCCACTTCCTAATAGATTTTACTCACTCTGTATTAATTTAAAACAATGTGTTCTCTAAGTTCAAAGTCAGTAATTATCCCGAATTATGCTGTGGTCCCTATGTATTGGCTGTGCCTTCCTTCACTGCCTTCAAGCTACCAGATTCTGCTTGCCCTAGAAGTCCAGGCTGGGATAGTCCTCCACTTTCAGATCCTCACCCCATCCTGCCCTCCTGCCTGGGGCTGCAGCCGCCTGGGCCAGACACTCTGTCAGCCCTACCCAACCCCTGGCCCTCTTTCCAGACCCTCTTTTAGCCCGGACAGCCCTACTCATCCATTGTATCATTGCCATTTTCCAGCGTGTCTGGTCTTCTGTGGAGCCAACCTTGTAGACATGCCACCAAGCCTGGCTGACAGAAAAGAATTGCATGGAATTTAAATTTTAAAATGGGGACGTGGCTGACCTTTCTCCCAGGTTTCTTAACAAGCACCATATTTTAGTTGGTCACTTAGAGCCACGTAGCAAACCAGGTGATACATTTTTAAAGCTGTCATAAGTATTGTGAGTAGCAGTTAATGATAACATAGACCTGAGTCTTTTCTCTTCACATCTCACTTTATTCCACATCCCCCATGAACTGAGGGTGGCAGCATTATAGCTATATTATAAAAATGAAGAAACTGAGATGCAGGGATCTCAGATAGCAGGTAAGGGCTGGTCTTCTGACATTTTACCTCCAGTATGAGACCTGTATGAGACCTTATTTTAAATTGGAAGCACAGGTTAGGGAGGAGAGCAAAGACGATGCTGCCCTGTCAGATGTCAGGCTTGCCTGACATCTCGTCTCTGGGATGGTCGCTGCTGCTTTCCATGGCCCTGCCTAGGGAGCTGAAAAAGACTGGCTATGGCCATGGAGGGGCCTTTTCTCTCCCTGTCCAGGGCTGTTTCTGCTTAATTGTTGCTGTTCTCCTCCCTCCCCCTGGGTTCCGTGTCTTTAGCTGTGCCACAGTAACTATGGTGAACACCCCCACTGAGCGGAAAGCAGTGCCATGACCAACGTGATGCCCTGACTCCTGAGGAATCACAGGTTAGTGGAACCGCTGTGGGATAGTCCTCTGTCATACACTTTGCTCCAATCTAAAATAATTGATTTTAATTTTTTTTTAATGTTTATTTTTGAGAGAGAGAGAGAGACAGAGTGTGACAGGGAAGGGGCAGGGAGAGAGGGAGACACAGAATCTGAAGCAGGCTCCAGGCTCTGAGCTGTCAGCACAGAGCCTGACACGGGGCTCCAACCCACAAACAGCAAGATCATGACCTGAGCCAAAGTTGGAGGCCAAATCCACTGAGCCACCCAGGTGCCCAAAATAATTGATTTTAAATATGGATGTTCTCTTTGTTCTCAGGCTGTGATTCTTGGAGGTGTTTTAGCTAATGCAAAAGGGAGCCAGACTAGATATGGTTCTTGTTCTGCTCGTAGGGTATAACGGTGCATTGAGTGAAAATGAGAGTGGGAACTGGGATCGGGACAGGGATGGTAAATGAAATGTGCGCTTTTCCTATTTATTTTATACTTTTATTTGCAAATGTTTCTCCAAAAACTGTTTTTAAACATAATTATATTTGTGATTGCCTTTTGAAATACGTAGAGTGGTTTCATTACTGGACGATGTACAGGTGGCTGATCCCTTGATACTGGGCAGAATGTTTGATGAAGGCAGCTTAGCAAAGATAAACTTTAAATACATCCATGGACCTTTCTGTTTTGCCCCACTGAAACACAATGCTCAAACCACAACGTGCTCCAAAAGTGGACATTAGAGTTTTCATCACTGTGCACTAGGCTGTCTCTCTCACCATAGGACCACCTGTGATGCCTGCAGAGCCCTTCAGCCACAACTGAGGCTTGTTAAAACACAGCTTATCAGAAGTGGTCAGTGGGTCACAAAAAAAGTTCATCCTTCAATCATATAAAGCACAATTATCCGTCCCTTTCAAAATAGAAAAACACTTCACCTGTCATGGCGCTTCCTGTTGCAAGGCGGTGGGTGGGAAAGGTCTTCTGATGCCCTAGCGTCTTCCTGCTTACAGGGTGTGCACCAGCAGCTGCCACTTCATGGTCACATGGGATCTCAAGCCCTCAGCCACCTGGGTCACAATCTGGACTTTAACAGATGTCTCGGCAGTTCATTCATAGGCACATTGAAGTTTGAGTAGCGGTGTCCTAGAACTTGCTTGAAATAATGGCAGAAGAATCTCTCATTTGTATTTGATTTTTTTCTCCTATTAAAAAAAAAAAAATATATATATATATATATATATATATATATATATATATTGCCCGAACTCAGGAGTGCCAGCTCTGACACTGTAGCTTTCGGTCTTTGGGACCATATGGTGTGTGTCACCCACAGCGTTGTCAAGATTTTAGTAGTGGTGAATCGCTTTTATTCTGAAAGAACAAAAGCTGCCTCCATGATCTCCTTTGATTAAAACATCTGTATTTCCTAAAAGTGTGGAGGTGATTCTGTTACCCATGAAAATGCCCTTGTACCTCTCATTGTTTTTTAAGTTTATTTATTTATTTTGGGAGAGAAGGAACTGGGGAGAGGGAGAGAGAGAATCCCAACCGGGCTCCATGGTGTGAGTGCAGAGCCCAGCATGGGGCTTGGTTCCATGAACCTGCACTCAAATCAAGAGTCAGACACTTAACCGACTGAGCCACCCAGGCACCCTCGGCCCCGCCACCTGTGCCTTTAACATGTCTTTTCAAGAACCATAGGATATTGTATTTCCATAGGAGAATGTCACCACACTCAGATATTCCAAATCTAGATTTGTTGCCTATTTTAAATTATCCAACCCTGGGCCCGAAAATATCCTGCTTTTTCTAGTAATAAATGTCCTTTCTATCCTCTTCCCCTCTTCTTTACTTCCCCTCTCATTGCCTTCTTTTTCTTTTTCTTTTTCCTTTTCCCCTTTTTCTTGTCTGTAATGCCAAAGTATATGAGGTCTTTAGCTTTTGAGCTAAAACACTATCCAATCTTTCTTGGGTAATTTCTCAATAATAACCTGGGTCACATTTTGTTTACTCAGTCTCAGTGCTAAAACTTCTCATTTGAGTGACAGAAGCCAGTTTAGTTCACTGAGAAGAATATATTCTGACTGTACCCTAGAGATGGAAAAATACGTTTCATATGTGAATTTTCCATAGAGATCCTGGATTTTTATCTGTATCCTCAGATGATTGAAAAACTCTTTTTTTGGCTTTTTCTCTGGGATTTTGAGACTTTTCCATTTTAGCATAAAAATCCTTTGAGAAATTATCCTCTCTGAACATGAAAATGGGAATCAAAACTGAAAGCTCTTAAAGGATCACCTTTTAGTAATTTATAGACAAGTTGTTTAGAAAATAACCAAATCATTACACAGTGATATTGACCAATCAAGAAAACGAGTCTAGATCAATAAGACAAAGGAATTTTTTCCTTCAATAGCAGGGAAATAATATGCCCAGAATTTAATCAAAGTACCTCATGTCTGGTTTTGATCAAGACAGCCATTAAGTGCTTACTTCTGGTGCACACAACGTAGTCCGATTGCTTCTACTGTATCAACATACCCACTTACAAACTTTTGACATGATGAATCCAAGAAATAATAGCTCATTCAGTGAGTTGCCAGGTGACAATAAAGCTGATCTATTTGGAATTTACGGGAACTACAATAAAACCCATCTCTTTGTGGTGTTTCTGATGGGGCTGACCTGTTTCGTCTCTGAAAAAATTTTGACTTTGAATGCCAGTCAATTAAAGATGACTTCAAATTTTTGCAAGAGGGTGAATTTTGTAGGCAACCTTGGTTGATATATATTCATTATTTTTATAAATAATAGACAAATAATATTCTAATGGATAATTTTATCTGTTATTAAAGCAATTCCACATAAAAACTGAATCAGGTAAACTTTAATCTGCTTGCAAGTCATTTATCTGAAGTTATCTAAAAACCTACGTTGTACAATGTAGGTACTCAGTGTTGATAGTTCAGACTTTATACTAATTTATGTTTGTAGTCAGCAGAGTAGTCTATGTTATTGATGTTCTGTGGTTTGTAAGTTTTTAGTTTTTTGGGGAAAATCTGCTTTGCAAAAAAATTTGTAAAAAATATTGACCGAATAATATTACAAAGACCTTTTAGTTTCATAAAAGCATTCACAGTAGAATGCTTACTAAGGTGCTGTAATTCTTTGCTTAGAAAAATTTAGAACATGGATACTTAAAATATAAATTTTGTTGAGGCGCCTGGGTGACCCATTCAGTTAAGCATCTGACTTTGGCTTAGGTAGTGATCTCACGGTTTGTGAGTTTAGGTCCTACGTCGGGCTCTGTGCTGACAGCTCAGAGCCTGGAGCCTGCTGAAGATTCTGTGTCTCCCTCTCTCTGCCCCTCCCTAACTCACACTCTGTCTCTCTGTGTCTGTCTCTCGGGTGAGAGTTAGGTGGCTCAGTTGGTTAAGCAGAGGACTCTTGATTTCCACTCAGGTCATGATCTCTCAATTTGTGAGATTTCTCTCTCTCTTTCTTTCTCAAGAAATAAAATATTTCTCTTGAGAGAGAGAGAGAGAGAGAGAGAGAGAGAGAGAGAGGGAGAGGGAGAGAGAGAGCAAGCAGGGGAGGGGCAGAGAGAGAGGAAGACACAGAATCCGAAGCAGGCTTCAGGCTCTGAGCTGTCAGCACAGAGCCTGACATGGGGTTCGAACCCACAGACTGTGAGATCATGACCTGAGCTGAAGTCAGATGTTCAGCCCACTGAGCCACCCAGGTGCCCATGCTTAACCAACACTGCTGCCCAGGTGCCCCTCTGTTGTGAATTCTTGACATGAATAACTGCTTTAGTAGTAAAACATGTTTGTATTTGTGTCTAAATATTTTGGAAGTATACACCAAAAGCTACATAAAGGTAGCACAGATATCCTGTTTTTGGATTAGGTTTCAGTATCGGATTTCTGTTTGCTCCTCTGTTAACAGTGCAATAATCCCTTTTGATACCTTCTCTATGGAAAGGAAACATTCATATTTCTGCAAAGAATAAACTGACCTCACACATTATAGAGCTATACTCTTTTGAAATTTTAATGTATATAATTTTCGGAGTGCCAAAATTGCTGAGGAATGAATTAATGTTTTCATATATACTGAACAAATGGTAGCTTTTAACAGTTGCACCTTGCTCTCCTGTTCCTGCATCTGGGGGAGAAGGGTCACAAGGAGAAATAATTTAGCAGCAGGAGGAGGAAGTTCATGCTGATTCATCCCTTTCCAAATGGAACAGGCTCGGATCTGATGAATCAAATAACATTGAAAAGGGTTAGGAGATAATCACAATGAAGAGATCCGGGAGATGGAACTATCCATGCAGAGAGAATGCCTGCAGAGTGTTATTTTGACTTGAGCAGCTTCAGGAAAGAAAGGTTTCTCTGAGCTTACTGTATAAAGATAAGAGGAATCCAGCCGATTTCAACATCAAAATAGAGATGGATATGCTAGTTGTACGTGGTCTCTGTCCAGAGGATCATAATTAAGAAGTATGGCTTTGTGTGGCTAGATGGAGGGCTTGCAACTTGAAAGGAGTTGGGGTTTGATAACAAAGAGAGGTGACCACTGATCTCCTACCCTCGTCATCTTGAAAATGTCGGGGCTAGTTTTTCCAATGTTTGACCTCATAAGGAGAAATGTTACTATTAAAATGCTGAGTCCAGCCTATCTTTGAAGAATGAGTTACCGTGAATTTCCTGATGAAGCATTCTTCCTAATTTACTGCCTACGAGGAGGCATGTCTTAGTGTTATTAAGCAGCTACAAACTGGTATAAAAAGCTGAACTATATTACAACAAATGAGGGTTTTCTATATGTAATTCCAGGAACTGTTCATGTTTTAAATATTTTTGAGTAGTTTTTCCTATTTTGAGAGGAGTCCAAACATTCAGATGTCAACCTCAGGGAATTCCTTTATGTCATGCATTTCTGTCACTTCCCTTCCTGCCTTTACCTCTCCCATGCAGATCCCAGGTCTGTGGCTACCCCACACCTTAGCGAGCAGTAACCGAGGATGCACAGGTTTATTGCTGAAACCAGAAAAACAAGTTGATCTGAAGACACTGAGCCTTGATTTATACATAGAATTTATTTAAGAATTGCCAAGCTATTAACCTTGGATTTCATAAAGCCATAATTTGCCTTTTATTAGTTTTTAAACATGATTATAATGGAACTATAATGAGTTTTTAAACTTTTTTATGTTTACTCATTTTTGAGAGATAGAGCATGAGTGGGGGATGGGTACAGATAAAGAAGGGAGACACAGAATCCAAAGTAGGCTCCAGGCTCTGAGCTGTCAACACAGAGCCTGATGCAGGGCTTGAACACGTGAACCACAAATCATGACCTGAGCCAAAGTCAGACGCTTTAACTGACCAAGCCACCCTGGCACCCCTAATTAGTTTTTATAATAAAGGAAAGCCATGTACAAATATGCTTGTCATAACCTTTCACCTCATAGTGTCATAACCTTTCACCTCATAGTATTCACAACCTACAGACAAAAATACCAAATACGTAGCCAACAATAGTAAGATTTTCCAAACACCTATTACATAGTAGGTGGAGTCATGCATATTTTCTTACCTAGTTCACAGAGGTTCGGATCCCATCTCTGCGGCTTCCTAGCTAGTTCTCTCAGATGTTAAATTAGAAAATTAAGATTTTCTTAACTTATAGAGGTTGTTGCCAGCATCACATTAGTTAAGATAGGCTAAGTGTTTAGCAACTGATGTACAGCAAGCGTTCAGTAAATTTTATGGTTATAAAGTAGAGCTTAAACAGTAAAAAGAATTAAAAACTGTTGAAAGAGATTGATTCAATCAGGGGAATCTGTGTTTTAACTTAGGTTAAATCAGTTTGTGGAGCTGCCAGTCAGCTGCTTGGGACATTCTGTTCTTACAGTTCAAAGAGCAGGAAAGGCCAAGGCCGAAACCTTGAACTATAATAAAGGGTACATCATGATGGTTGGCTACTCAGTATTTGGGATTCCAAACCCTTCAGCCATCATAGGCAGAGCCACGTGCTCATACAGGCTCACATATTCTGAACTGTGAGTGTAGACTCTGCAAAGGGAAGAACGCTGTATTTATTTTTGTGTCTTTTGATTCCAGCATGATTACCTGTACACAGTGTGTTCTAAATAGTTTGTTTTTACTCAGAGACCTAGTCTTATCAGATTTCCTCTTGAAAAATGAAAAACAGGTTATTATATATTATATATATTTAATTATATTTGGTAAATATTAAATATATATTATGTTTAATATAAATAAATATATATTGTATGTCATAAAATAAATATATTAAATATATTAAATATGTATTAAATGAGTATATATACTTATTAAATAAAATAAAATAATGGCCTCAAACCAGCACTGTTGCCTGTGACTGCTGGAAATATAAGGTGGCACAATCTTTCAGAAAAGCAATTTGCTTATTTTTATTGAGTTTAAAAACCCTACTGTCTTACTAATGTAACTTTTGAGATTCTCTATATAAGGAAATGGCTTTACACACAAAGGTATTTGTCTGCATTTACTTATTAAAACATAAAAACTTTGACACAACCTATAGAGCTGTAAGGACTGAGAGGAAGATGATGAAGCAAACCTTGTATATGCTTCAGTAGAATTCAGAATTCATGTCCTTTGGGGAGGCAGTTCCTCCAGTTTTAAATTTTGGGTTATATCGATGGAGGTAGGTGATATCTACATAAATTAGATCCTTTCATAAGTATGTAAAATACATTAGAAATAAATCAATTTGCTAAGGATTCATTTAATGAAATATTTATATATGCAAATTTATGAATATTTGTGTATCACTAAAATTATCTTTGCAATGATTAAAAACACCAACAAATATGGTGTTATCTTGAGGGAGGGGACAGAATACAAAATTGCCTATTCAGTAGAATCTCAATTATCTAAAGAACGCGTAAGATCAGGAGTGCCTGGGTGGTTCATTCTGTTGAGCCTCTGACTGGCTCAGGTCATGATCTCACAGTTCATGGGTTCAAGCCCTGTGTCGGGCTCTGACAGCTCAGAACCTGGAGCCTGCTTCAGATTCTGTGACTCCCCCTCTCTCTGCCCCTTCCTGGCTCATGCTCATTCTCACTCTGTCCCTCACAAATAAATGAAAATGTTTAAAAAAAAAAAAAAGAATGTGTATGATGAAGGTCAGTTGCTTGGATGCCCTGTTGTTCAGAGATGCTGTTTCTAAGGAGTGATTTTTCACTCCAGGTGGTTTTACACATGTATACCTTCCAGACTTGCTATTTGTGTGTGTGTGTGTGTGTTTCTTTTAGGCTACAAAGAAATTTAATAGTAATTTTACATAAAAACCCAAAAGGAAAACTCATCATTTCATGCACTTAAGAAATAGTTTTCTACTAGTTTTTCTTCATTTTCCTACCTTACTTTCCATTAGACATATTTCATTACAAAAAAATAAAACCTTGTTTTTCTACTCTAGTATAAAAATAAGTGTCCCAAATATTCAAATCTTAAGAAATCAAAAGGTTAAGTTAGCTACAGGTTGTTTGAGACAAGTATTTAGTTATGAATATTATGCAAGTCTTTTTTCTTAATGTTTATTTATTTTGAGAGAGAATACGAGTGTGCGCAAATGGGGGACGGAGGGTGAGGGGGAGAGAAAGAATTCCAAGCAGGCTCCATGCTGTCAATGCAGAGCCTGACATGGGGCTTGACCCTACGAACTGTGGGATCATGATCTGAGCCAAAATCAAGAGTTGAACGCTCAATTGTCTGAGTCACCCAGATGCTCCCAGTTATGTAACTCTTAATGATATGATTGATTGCTTTTCTTAAATGCTTCAATAGATTTTAAAATCTATAACTTTGGGGCAGACATTTCCTTTACTTTCAAACTTTATATCAGTTGAGGCAGAACCTGCTTAATTCAGATCCTGTTGTGAGTAGGAAGAATATGCTATAATAAGCAGATTTGCTAATGACTTATTTAAAGTATGACAAAATACTTTGTGTTATATTTTTGTAAGTGTATTTATTTATTTTGAGAGAGAGAGATCTCATGTGGGGGAGAGGGAGAGAGAGAGAGAGAGAGAGAGAGAGAGAGAGAGAGAGAGAGAGAGAGAATGCCAAGCAGGCTCTGCACTGTCAGTGTGGAGCCTGACATGAACCTGCAAAGCGTGAGATTGTGACCTGAGCTGAAATCAGGAGTGAGATGCTGAACCGACTGAGCCACCCAGGCACTCATTATTGTTAAGTGTATTATTTCTTAAATTTCTTCATATGTTGCCCCTGTGTTCTTTAGGCAGAGTGAGCCTAAATCTGCCATAGTTCCTTTGAAGTGATGGTAATTTATTGATATTTTTCTTCAATATGTTGGAACTGATTTTCTCTAAGTCTGATTTCCTTGACATTGAGTTCAGTGGCATTTTCTCACTAATGTGTGTTGTGTTCATTTCTCCTGCCTTTTAGATGAGCCATATTACATTTTGTTTATAGTGAGTCATACTGAGCTTAAACAGTGCGTACCACTAGTCTGATGATTTTTAAGAATTACTTCTGTTGCTACCGTATTAAATATTTGGTAACGTTTAGTCTTAGTTAATAAATTCCTTTTTCCAAGCATCTTTTTCATTAAGTATATAGTATACTTTATTTACCCCAGGGTGTGAACAAATATCTCAGTGGCTCAAAATTTATTTTCTGAAATGTTACGGAGAAAATAATGAAACCGCCTTGCAGTCATAAAAGATGAGAATTTAGGAGCACTTGGTTGGCTCAGTCTGTTAAGCATCCAACTCTTGATTTTGGCTCAGGTCGTGATCTCACAGTTTGTTAGTTCAAGCCCCGCATCAGGCCCTATGCTGTGTGGAGCCTGCTTGGGATCTCTCTCCCTTCCTCTCTGCCCTTCCCTAATTGGGCACTTGCATTCTGTCTCTCTCGAAATAAGTAAGTAAACAAACTTTAAAGGGGGGGGGGGGAACCTGGGTGGCTTCGTCTGTTGAGCATCCAACTTCAGCTCAGGTCACGATCTCACAGTTTGTGAGTTCAAGCCCCTCATTGAGCTCTCTGCTGTCAGCATGCAGCCCACTTCAGATCCTCTGTCTGTCCCCCTCCCCCTCAGCATCTACCCTGGTATGCTCTCTCTCTCTCCCTCTCTCTCTCTCTCTCTCTCAAAAAAAAGAAAGATGGAATTTAGTCCTGTATCTCACGAGATCTTATGTGAATGGACCTCCAAGCTGGGGCAGCAGGGCTGTGGGGATATGAAGCATCATTTTTTTTCCCCTTTGGATTTCTCATATCTTGATATAATTTACATTTCTGGATAATACAAATGTAAGAGCAAAAACACCACACCCCTCCTGCTTATCTTACTTTTGATATCTGTGTTTAGTTTATATTTGATTGCTATTTGTTACACATTTGACAATTATCTATAGTAATCGTTGCACAGAATCTCCTAAGCGAAAATAGTGTATTTAGTAGTGTTTTATTGCCAGCTTTCTCAGTCATGAAGATGAATGTTTTTGCAGTAAACATGGAATTATTTGAATAGAAAAATAAGCTGTTTAGAAATGTGTGATGGCTGTAAAAGCTTCAATAGAATGTTTTTTTGATAAGTCCAGGTTAGTTTTTAATCTTACAATCACATAACTCGTTTGTAGGAGAGAGCTCCCTCTTCACATAGCAAAAGTAAATATTCAATTTTATAATATTAACTAAAAATCAAGTCATCATGAATTCTAATTTTAACTAAATACTTTTCTTCTCTAAAAACTAAAAGAATTGGCTGAAAATATTAAAAACCAGAAATATGAGCATTAAAGACCATTGAAGTGGTCGGTTTTATTCGAAGGTGTGAGTTTATAGATAAAAGATGATTTTTTTTATTGTGACCTTCCTCAACATAGCCAACGTCTGCAAATCTTAGATTTTTTGGGTAAATTACCTCAACTCTATATCTCACTTTGAAGCTAAAATTTCAACCAGAATTCTTAATAACTGATGGGATTCAACAAAAACTTTTCTAATGTTAGAAGAAAAAGGTACTGTAAAAAATAAGAAACTGCAAATGGGATGAATTCTAAAGAGAAATACAGGAAAATTGGGCCTTGGGGTAACAGACTTCTGATGAAAGCACACAATATGCTAGGTTAAAAAACTAGATGACAGTATGATTGAAAACAAATCAGCAAGAGAAATTTCCATATGATGATTGATCAGTTAACAATATTTTTTTTAACTAGTATTAGACTTTGTGAAAGTGAAGCAAAACCTCAGTCATTGAAATTTGCATCTGGAAAGTATCAAAGGATCATAGAATCTAAGTGAAGGAAGCTAAGGAATAAATGACCCAGCTAAGTGTGTGGCCCCCTGGCTGTGTTGGTGGTGGTCAGGAAGATCCCAGTGTGCAAGAGGATCACTAAGAAGGAGTTGAGACATGAAATGATGCTCAACATCACTCATCATCAGGGAAATACAAACCAAAACCACACTGAGATACCACCTCACGCCAGTCAGAGTGGCTAAAATGAACAAATCAAGAGACTATAGATGCTGGTGAGGGTGTGGAGAGACGGGCACCCTCCTACACTGTTGGTGGCAATGTAAACTGGTGCAGCCGCTCTGGAAAACAGTGTGGACGTTCCTCAAAAACCTATCAGTAGAACTCCCCTATGACCCAGCAATAGCACTGCTAGGGATTTACCCAAGGGATACAGAAGTGCTGATGCATAGGGGCACATGTACCCCAGTGTTCATAGCAGCAATGTCAACAATAGCCAAAACATGGAAAGAGCCTAAATGTCCATCACCTGATGAGTGGATCAAGAAGATGTGGTGTATATATACACAATGGAGTACTACATGGCAATGAGAAAGAATGAAATCTGGCCATTTGTAGGAAAGGGGATGGACCTCGAGGGTGTCATGCTAAGCGAAATAAGTCAGGCGGAGAAGGACAGAAACCATATGTTTGCACTCATAGGTCTAACAGGAGAACAGGAGAAACCTAATGGAGGACCAGGGGGAGGGGAAGAGGGAAAGAGAGTTGGGGAGAGAGAGGGAGGCAAATCATGAGAGACTATTGAATACTGAAAACAAACCGAGGGCTAAAGGGGGAGGGGAGGGAAGAAGGGGGGTGGTGGTCATGGAGGGGGGCACTTGTGGGGAAGAGCACTGGGTGTTGTATGGAAACCAATTTGACAATAAACTATTAATAAAAAGGAGTTGGGGGCTGCAGAGCAGGCTTTAGAGGGGGAAGGAAGATGATGGGTTTAGGGTGGGGGACAAACCCATGATCTAGGATAGGACCAGAATGTCTCCTGTTACTCTCAGAGCTTTCTTTATAAAGGAACCTAATGTGATCAGACTCACTGCTTTCTGTGGGAGTCTAGATCACGGTCCTCTCCACATGTTTAATGACATCCTTTTGTTGTCTAAAACTTCCCTGGGCTCCTGCCAGTTAACACATCAGCCAGCCAGCCATTTAGTCAGCCAGCCATTAACACTCTTTTCTCACATGTCCACTCTGACCAGCTGTGGGACCTCAAAGTCCATAAAGACACAGTTGCTGCCTTCAAGAAACTTATACCATCTAGCAGTGTGGGTGATTGTGGCAGATGGGAAAACCTAATAATTAATGTTTATTAATAATGTTACTATTTACCAGGTGCTGTGCTAAATAAATTGTCTTCAGCATTGTGTTTAGGCTTCGCAATTATCCTATGAGGTAGTTGTTTCTGCCCCCTTCCCACTATAAGAAAGAGGACCCTTATTGAGACATAAGACCCTTTAGTGACATCGCTAGTAACCAGTGGAGGCTGAATTGAGACACAGGACAATCTGGCTCCAGACCCTTGCCCTTCATACCACTGCATGGAATTGCCCAACAGGATGGAATTCTGTGCAGCTGTTAGACATGATGCCAGTGATTATGTATTGGGTGAAATATGTTTGCAATATGTCTTGTGGGAAAGGGCAGATTAAAAGTCAGAGGGTAGGGGTGCCTGGGTGACTCAGTCAGTTAAGCGTCTGACTTTACCTCAGGTCATGATTTCACAGTTTGTGGGTTTGAGCCCCGCATCGGGCTCTGTGCTGACAGCTCAGAGCCCGGAGCCTGCTTCTGATGCTGTCTCCTCTCTGTCCCTCCTCTGCTCACTTGCTCTCTCTGTCTCTCAAAAATAAATATTAAAAAAATTTAAAAGTCAGAGGGTGTATTATATTCCCAATTTTATTCATTTAAAACATTTTTTTCATTTCAATGCTTATTTATTTTTGAGAGTGTGAGTGGGAAAGAGGCAGAGAGACAGAGACACGGAATCTGAAGCAGGCTCTAGGCTTTGAGCTGTCAGCATAGAGCCTATTGTGGGACTTGAACACATGAGCTGTGAGACCATGACCTGAGTTGAAATCAGATGCTTAACCAACTGAGCCACCTATGTGCCCATGTTTATTTTTTAGTGTTCATTTGTTGTTGAGAGAGAGAGAGAGAGTGGTGAGAGGCAGAGAGAGAGACACACATACAGAATCTGAAGCAGATTCCATGCTCTGAGCTGTTAGCACAGAGCCTGACGTGGGGCTGGAACCCACAAACCTTGAGACCATGACTGGAGCCAAAGTCAGATGCTTAACCGACTGAGCCATCCAGGCGCCCCTATGTTCTCAGTTTTAAAAAGCCACCAAAATAGTCACAGTTTTATCCCAGGAGGGTGAGATTAAGAATAATGATCTCGTTCTCACCCTCTTCTTTCCTTTAATTCTTTCTTCTTCCTTTGTGTATTTTCCTAACCTTTACAGTGAAGATATGGTAATTTTATAATAAACCTGTAACTGGGGAGCCTGGGTAGCTCAGTCGGATAAGTGTCCGACTTCAGCTCAGGTCATTATCTCACAGCTTGTGGGTTCAAGCCCCCCACGTCAGGCTCTGTGCTGACAGCTCAGAGCCTGGAGCCTGCTTTGGATTCTGTGTCCCCTTCTCTCTCTGCTCCTCCCCCACTCACACTCTGTCTCCTTCTCTCTCTCTCAAAAACAAACAAACACCAAAAAAGAAAGAAAGAAAAAAGACACCTGTGATTAAACGTTCCCATTGGGAATACATCTCCTATATATGGAGGAAAATGAAAGATATCCAGTCATCTTAATAGGAATACATCTATTTAGTGCATCAAGATCAGAATACAAATTGTGTATACAGAGTTTATTGATCAAACAAATCTGTGCACAAAATAAAGAGTATATTTTATCAAGTAGCTCATGGGACTGCAGGCATAGTGGCTTCCTATTGTTGCTTAAAGTTAATTGTCTCAGTTTTATTAAAGGGTAAGTGATGTGTTTAATTACAAGAAAAATCACATGGAGTTGTTATTATGTCCTGTGAAGTGAAGTTTATTTAGGCTTCACGCCCACCACTTTCAGCAAAGGAGGTTTGGTTCTTTTGGTGGCTCAGAACGTCAAGAGCGAGGTTTGCTGTGTGTGAAGCGCTGCCGGAGGTCAGATGCCAGTCTACGGGCTCAGCGGGTGCGTAGTGGAGGTGAGCGTCATCGGGATTCGGGGGAGTCAGTGGGATGCCGTGGGGCAGGTGAGCAGGGAGGGGTGTCTGAAGGCTCCTGCGGCCCCCCAGCAACTACCCAGCAGGGCTTTTATGGCAGGCACTGTGTTTTAAAGGACCAGACACGTATTAATCAGGCAGACCATCCTTCCAGGTTCTTTGCTGATTATTAAAGCTCATCCATACAAAGCAAACAAAGCGTGGTGTTCTTAATTACCTTAATGTGAGTTATTTGCTTTATGGTTTAAAAGAAATTGAATACTCACCAACTTCTTTCAGTTTCTCTATATATCGCTAAACTGCCTATTCCCAGAATTATGAGAATAAATTTGCCAAACAAATCACAACTTCATTCTAAAACCAGATAGAATGATTCTTTGATGATCTCTGGTTTTTAATCATCCGTCCCCTTGTTACTCCTGATTAGCAGCCATACTTAGTTGTTTCTGCACCAATGTCACATATTAATGGCTAGAAACACCCAACTGGAGAATCAGAATGGTTGAGATAGCTAATCTCCTATTCTTTTCCTTAAAACAAAAAAGTTTATTTTTGAGAGAGAGTGCGTGCGAGCAGTGGAGGGGGCAGAGAGAGAGGGACAGAAGATCTGAAGGGGGTTCTGTCCTGACAGCAGACAGTCCTATAGCAGGCTCAAACTCAAAACTTTTTTTTTT
>PISW01013844.1:0-24103 GCA_004023785.1 Mungos mungo
AAAGGTTCAAAGGAGAGTGATTATGAAGAGGGGAGCCCACCCTCTCCTGTCCCTGAGCTCCTTCTCTCAGAGCCTCAGTGGTCTTTGGCCTGCTCCCCTAAAACAGCCTCTTTCTCAGTGGTGCAGAGAGAGTAAGTGCTGGAGTATAGGGTTCTCTTGCTATCTTTCCACCTTCATTTAAGCTCTGCTTCCCCCAGTGACTCACCCCAGCCCACCCTCAGGTGAAACAAGGAAACGCAGAGCTTTCCTCCACGTGTCCTGCATCCTCAGGCTGGTTCCCTGACCACATAGCTACCCTAGGTCCCAACTCCTGTTAAGCAATGTTCATATTCACTCCAGGACCAGTGAGAACCTGGTTCTCTATCCCCTAAGTCCTACCCAGCATCAGCCCGGTAGCCTAGCACCCCCTTACACACACACACACACACACACACACACACACACACACACAGCCGTGAGAGGCTCAGGAGCAGCTGAACGGAGAATGGTGCCAAGGTCTCATCACACCACAAACTTATTCTTGGCAAGAGAGTTGCTCTTGGTGGCAGTGTCTGCATGGGCCTGGTAGCCAATGACAATCTTCGTGGAGAGGCCCAGGCGCTCTTTGTAGACACGCCTGGGGGAGGAGTAGGAGAGAAAATGAAATAGCAGCAGGTCCTGGGGATCACCTGGGACCCCAGAACCCTGGGTCCTTTGCCCATAGTTCCTACCCGAGTTCCAGCCACCATCAGTCTTGCTTTGTGTGTCTTATTACCCATGTGGAAACCCAGAAGATGACTCTTTAATGAAAGAAAAGAGTCCTGCTAGAAACAGTTTGAAACCTGGATTCCAAACCCTCATATAGGTGGGTAAGGAAAAAGGGGGAGCCAACGTGGAGAGTTCCAGAGGTCTCCTTCACAGGCCAGGCCGCCACCACCACCCCCCACCTTCTCTCCTGGAAGAGACCCTGCGCCAGAGATATCCCTCACCCAATGTGCAGCACGCCTGCCTGGTTCTCTGCCTCCCTGGTCCACACGGCAATCTTGTCCGCCTTGGTTCGGATGTTGACAACAGCCCCACACACCTCCCGGCTGTGCTCATCAAAGCTCTCCCCGATCAGACACAGCAGCTGGGGCCAAAAAAGGAAGGATGATGAGACCTCCACTTCGGTCACAAGGACTGCCCCGCCATCCTGAAGACCACTGCCACCACACCAGCCAGCCTCTTCTCTTGGGGACCCCTCCATCTTCCCTCCCATCCCAACCCCCACTCACGGTCTCCAGCCACAGGCGGTCCAGCTCACTGTGACGCTGCTGCTTGGCAAGACTGACCAGCCAGCGGCCACCCCTCTTATTCCTGCTATCTTCCCACATGGGCTCAATGCCATCCTAAGAGGTGGAATGACAAATCAGCTGCCTCCCTTTCTTCAAAGGGAAGTGGGAACCCAACCAGCTTCCCAGGCCCTGCTCTGGCCCCTAAATAAGCCTCAGTAGTCCAAGTTCGTTCTTGCTTCCAACTCATCTGTACGAGCAGCTTCCACCACCAGCCACTCAGCCCCCCAGACCCTCCTATGAACTCCCACAAGCCCCTGATCCTCAACACTGGTCATCTTTTGTAGCCTAGTCATACATACGTATGTCTCCTTTACTGAACTGTGTTCCTTGAGGCAGGAGTTCAAGTGGGGGGATTAAGGAAGCCTCTGGGGCAGCCATCCCAGGCTGGGCACGGGCCACCTGGGCAAGTCTTTAAACACTGATGTTAGGGCTCAACAGCACACACCTGCTGGGTCAGCACCTCCAGAGATGGGCCTGGACGTTGATGAGAAGTATCCTCGGGCAATTCTGATGCATGTACCTAGTTCAGGGCCAGGCCAGAGACCTGGGCTCCTTCCTGGTTCCCCCTTACCCCTTCTCCCCTTCCAGACTCTTAAGTGCCCTAGAAGTACAGCTCCAGTCGTACACTCTATCCGAGCTTCTGTATAGCATTTCCTCAGATTGGAAGTCCCACCTCGGCTCTGAGGAAGGCTGATCTGTGGCACCTGTGGCCTGGGAGGTAGGGGGTCAGAGCTTACCTTGAACAAGGCGTAGTCACAGCCGGAAGAGAGCTTGCTGGCCAGCTGGATGTGACTGTACATCCTGGAGAGAGCCCCCCACCCCAACCCAGGCTGAAAGTCCAGACTTTTTAAGGTCTTGTTCCAACTTGCCTCACCTCACCCCCTCAACTTCTTACCAGACCCCACTGTTTTCCACCCACCTTCAGGCCCCTAAGGCTTGGCTCACACTCACCCTTCTCACCACACTCCTTGTCTGGAATTCCATCCCTACTTATCCAAACCCTCAAATCCCACCTTCTCCCTGGAGCCTTCCCTGACCATCCAACCCCCTGAAGGGGTTTTAGAGCCCCGGTGCCGGGGCAGGGGGTGTTTCAGGAGCCTCTCCAGCTGGAGCCCCGACTCTCACCTGTCCCTAGGGTTTGTGCATCACTTTTCAGTTCCTTTCCCTTGATCACCGTGGACACTACGAGGCAGCCTAATCCTCACTTTGTGGCTGAGACCAGCTCAGAGAGAGGAAAGAACTTGTCCAGGGTCACAAAGCCAAGGAGTGGCAGTCAGGGTCAACTCCTGGCTCCTCCCACCTCTCAGACTCTCTTCCTAAGCCCCAAGAAGATTTCAGGGGGGTCTAGGTCCCAGTCCCAATGATCCCCACGCCCAAGCAGAACCCACCAAGTGCCAGCCCTCAGCAAATGCTGAGAGGTCCCAGGGAGTGCTGGGAAAGCCATGTAGGAACCAGCTCCCTGGAGGGGGGAGGATCTGGGAAGGATCCCCCTGGCTCTGGCCTCCTCTACGAGGAACAGACACTCACGCCCAAAAGTCCTCCACGGTGTCAAACTTGGTGACCAAATGCAGATTGTCCTGCCAGGCTCGACTTCGGTCATTCTTGAAGAACCATAGAGCCCACCTGGGGAGAGGGGAGGCCAGGAGGAAGCACAGGGCCCCTCCCAGGCCCAGAACCAGCAGCTCGTGCAGCAGGGAAGCCCCACCCCTTCAAGTACAAATAAAAGGACAGGATTTGGGCACAGCCCTGCTGCATGACTGGAGTCAGTAATCCCGAAAGCCTCAAGATGGGGGGGGGGTGGGAATTGAACCCAGACTCTCAACTGGGTTAAGGCCAGAAGAGCCGACAGGGCCCAAGTCTTAGGCCAGCACTTTCTTGGATGAGGAAGTGTGGGGGCAAAAGAGCAAGGCTAGGTGCAAGGCCACAAAGCCTGCCTTACCTGTTCAGCAGTGGGTGTAACTCCAATCTGACCCCCTGGGGGCCCCCATCCTGGGCTTCCTTCCTCTTCTGGGACAGCAGGTCCCCAGGGAAATTCAGAGCCCCCTTGGTCATTAGGACAGCCGCTGCTGCCCCTTCTTTCTCTTCCTCTTTCTCCTCCTTCTCCTCCCGGTTTTGGGTTCCACCCTCAGCCTCTCCAGCCTGACCAAAGAAAGAAGTCAGGGTAGCAGCAGGCTCCAGCTCAGCCACCCCAGCCCTGTCCCTTGCTACACGAGGGGCAAGAGGGTGGACTCACAGGGCTAGCAGTAGCCATGCAGCTGCTTGGGCTTCGCCCCAGTTGCCCCCAGCTGCCAGCTTTTAACTCACTCGTGCCGCCCCACCCCCCAGAGCATGGGGTGGGGAGGAGCTAGCGTGGTATGGGGGAGCTCACGTGGTGAGGGGAAAGAGATTGTGCTATGTCTTCTATCAGCAAGCATTTAGTGAGCACCTTCTGTATGCAGGGTGGGAGGAGGACAGTGTGACCAGACAAACCTAGCACCCACCCACATGGTGCTGGCCATTCGAGGGCTGGGACACATGAAAGTAAAGGTCAATGTTAGGGGTCTGCCCCTAGTGCAATCGTGTCCCATTGAGGATGGGTCTAGAACTTAAAGCAGACCATTCTAGAGATGGCAGAAACAGCAGCTCTCATTTCCACGGCCAGGTCAGAGACCTTATGCATGCCTTGGAGTCTCTTCGCCTCTGCTGCCATTCATTTGGCTACCAACGTCCTCTGACACCAGTGCTTATCTGGTCTCTGGGAGCATCTGAGTTTTTTTTTTAAATACGTAATCATTCTGGGGTGCCTGGGTGGCTCAGTCAGGTTAAGCGTCCAAATTCAGCTTGGGTCATGATCTCCTCGTTCATGAGTTTGAGCCCCACATTGGGCTCTGTGTTGAGAGCCTGGAGGCTGCTTCAGATTCTGTTGTCTCCCTCTCTCTGTGCCCCTCCCTCACTCCTGCTGTCTTTCTCTCTCTAAAATATTTTTTTAAAAATTTTAAATACATAGTATTCCTGTTTCTAAATGATTATCTATTAAAAATCTACATTTTGGGTTACTCTTGACAATTTCAGAAGGTCTCACAACACTGGGGCCTCCACCTCATGGGTCCACAATCCAATAAGCTCCCCATGCCCCCACTGGCCCACTGCACTCCTGCACTTCTGAGTGTTCTAACCCAGCATTGATAGGGAAAAGGGAAGAGCAGTGCAACAGTTCAAATCCTCCCTGTCCTGACCTCAGCTAAGTACCTGAACCTCAGTTTTCAGTTTCCCTGTCTGTAAAATGGGAATGTTAATGATCTACAATTCAGAAGCTTACTGTATTAAATGATAAAAATTCATAAAGCCCCCAAAACGGCCTGCTGCAGTGGTCAATACGAATCAGCTGAGGGCTACCCTAGGGCACAGGAGGAAGAGGGAGGAAAAGCTCCGGTTCTGGCTACCCTTTCCTTGCCTTCTCAGCTGCACCCTTTTCTGCAAGGGCTGAGGCCTCCCCAAATTTCTTAAGGTTTCTCACCCTCCTCTAGGCCACTTTTTAGGGTCTGGGATCTATAAAGTGACCAGTCTCTTTCCCTCTCCCACACCCAGGGATGTCCATGACCACCTGGAGTGAATATCTGTCCAGCCCACATCCAGGTACTTGCTAAGCATGGGGCTAGGTGCTAGAAGGAGTCAGGAGCAAATAATGAGTGACCCCTGTGCTCTGCTCTGTCAGGGAAGCCAGACATCAGGTACTCTTACAAAGACCTGTGTAATCACTAATGCAGACCTCTGAAGGAAAGGAATCTGCCAATGGGAAAAGATAAAGTCCACAACCTGAACTGGGGGATTTAGAGCAGCGCTTCTTAACAGAGGTGGGGGCAGTTCTCAAGTGCACAGG
The DNA here is from genome assembly GCA_004023785.1 of Mungos mungo. Lineage (NCBI taxonomy): Eukaryota > Metazoa > Chordata > Mammalia > Carnivora > Herpestidae > Mungos > Mungos mungo. The sequence goes on from PISW01013844.1 coordinate 5,173, forward strand.
ATTGGAATCACCTGCAGGACTTGTTAAAGAAGCTGCTGGTCCCTGCCCCGAGAATTTGATTCCTTAACCTCTCTCTCTCTCTCTCTCTCTCTCTCTCTCTCTCTCTCTCTCTCTCTCTCTCTCTCTCTCTCTCTCTCTCTCTCTCTCTCTCTCTCAAGCAGGGGAGGGGCAGAGAGAGGAAGACACAGAATCTGAAGCAGGCTCCAGGCTCTGAGCTGTCAGCATGGAGCCCAACGCAGGGCTCAAACTGACAAACCATGAGATCATGACCTGAGCTGAAGGCAGATGCTTAACCCAATGAGCCCCCCCAGGTGCCCTTGAGATTTGACATTTCTAAGAAGTTCCCTGAGGATGCTGTCAGGAACCCCATTTTGAGAACCACTAGCTTAGGGACAGTCCATGGATGAGGTGATGTTTGAGCTGATACCTAAAGCAAGAGCAAGAGTTAATTAGGTGGGTGGAGAAAGGCATCTCAGGGACTGGGAGCATCATGTGCAAAGGCCCTGGGGCAAAGGGAACATGGGACACTAGAGGGGAAAAAAATACCAGTGTGGCTGATGCCTAAAGGAGAAATGGATAGTACGTTTTGATCTCAGGAAAGTGGAGAGCCACTGAGTGCTTCAAATGGATATAGATGGGCTTTCCAGCAAGTTCTTTGGACTGCTGTGTAGGAAACAAACCCTGTGGTAGCAAGAGTGAGTGGGAGGAGATCTATTAGGTTGCTAATGTAATTGTCCAGGTGACAAGTCTGGTGACAGGGAAGATGGAGAGAACACGATGGATTTCAGAGGTGTTTAGAAGGAAGACTCCATGGTGTTTGGTGATGGAGAGGCTTTGGAGAGGTGAGGCACAGTGTCCCAACTCCCTACTGCTGCATAACAAACCACCCCAAAAGTAATGGCTTGAAACAGCAATGGTCTATGTGCTCACAGATCTACAATTCAGGTCATGCTCAACAGGGATGGCCCACCTCTGCTCCAAAGTGCTATCGTTTAGAGCGGCTTACAGGCTGGGGCTGGAGTCCTCTGCTCCCTCAGTGGGGCAGTTGGTGCTGGCTGTCAGCTGGAACCTCAGCTGGGGGTGTTGGCCGGGACAGCTCCATGTACCTCTCCATGTGGCCACTTGGCTTCCTCACAGCATGGTGGCTAGGTTCCCAGAAGCGGCATCCCAAGAGATGCGAAGCAGAGGCAGCCAGTGTCGTAAGGCCTGGGCCCCAAACCTGGCACAACATCATGCCCGCTGAATTCTAGTAGTGTCCCAGGGCCCACATTCAAACACAGGGACATAATCCCACCTCCCAATTGGAAGAGGATCAAAGAATTTTGAAGAGAGAATGCACTGGAGGAGAGCCAGGCTTGGAGAAAGATCATGAGTCTAGATTTGATGGAGAAAAAGGGAGAAAGGACCCTCTCCAAGTGCTAGACATGGTCTCAGCTGCCTTAGAGTCCTGGCCCAGAGCCTGGCATGGCAGGACGCTGGCAGCCACGGTACCTCTTCCCACATCTTCCACATCTTCCAGCATGGGGCAGCCCATGGAGTCTGGAGTTAGGTGACTAAGGCAAGACCCTGGAGCAAACTCCCTGGCCCTTTAGGGTCCTATAGGTTGAACATGCTGGGGCCCTTGAGCCCCAATACTACCATACCGTTTCTCAAATGTCTGGAATCTCCCCATTCCTCTTCCTCCCCACTGCCGCAGCTCCAGGCAAGCCTGGCCATCTCTGGCCTGGGCCACTGCCCAAGTCTCTCCTAACGTTCTCCTTGCTTCTACTTCCACCTCCCGATAGAACATTCTCCACTTGCCTCAGAGGGCTCATTTAAAATATTAATCTGATTGCTTAACTCCTCTGTTTAAAACCCTCCAGGACACCCAGGTTCTGGGCCTGCTAGTTTCTGCATGATCCAGCCTCACACTACCTCAAGCACACTGACCCTCCAACAGGCCAGATTTGCTCCTGCCTCAGGGCCTTTGCACTTGCCATGTCTCTTCCAACTCTTTGTGTGACTGACTTCTCTTTGTCCTTCAGGGCCTTGGCTCAAATGTCACCTTTTTTTTTTAAGCTTATTTTTATTTATTATTAGAGTAATACAGAGAGCAAGCAGGGAAGGAGCAGAGAGAGAGGGAGACAGAATACCAAGCAGGCTCCATGCCCTGTCAGCACGGAGCCCAATGTGTTCAAACTCACCAACCATGAGATCATGACCTGAGCCCAAATCAAGAGTCGGATGTTTGACTAGGTGCCCCTCAAATGTCACCTTCTTAAAGCGGTCTTCCGACGACCTTATCTAAAGTACACCACTCTCTGTAGCATAACTTACCGAGTTGTTGAATCACTATGTTGTACACCTGAAACTAACATTTTGTGACAACCATACTTCAATGAAAAATAAAGTGGCCCACTCTCCCCCATGCACTCTTTAACTCCTCACTCTGTTTTATTTCCTTCTTAGCCCTTAGCATCACTCATTCATTCAGTCAGCTATCCGTTCAGCAAATACTGACCTAGCAGTTACTTTGCATCAGGCACTGTTTTAGGCACTGGGAAAACACAGATGCAAACAAAATTGATGGTTCCTCCTGCTTCACAAGGCCCTGGGACCACGCCCTTGGACCTCAGCTCTGCTCTGTCAACACTTGGCATTTCATGGTCTCTTCCAGTCATGGGCATCAAACATCACATACACAGTATACCTCTGGCCCCACGTGAAATCCAGAAGAGCACATACAACAGCCTGTTGACAGCTCCACCCAGGTATCTAATGTGCCTCTGTCTCAGGCTTATTGCTTCCAAAGCTCAATTCCTGACCTTCTCCTGTCCCCAGACCTGCTGTTCCCACCATCTTCTCCATCCTCCCCATTGCTCAGCCAAAAATTCTGGAATGATCCTGGACTCCTCTCTTTCTAACCCATCAGCCCATTATCTTCAGCTCTACATTTTAAATGCCTTCATTTATTTTTGAGAAAGAGAGAGAACGAGTGGAGGAAGGGCAGAGAGAGAGGGGGATAGAGATCCGAAGTGGGCTCCATGCAGACGGCAGCAAGCCTGATGCAGGGCTCAAACTTACGAACCCTCACGAACCGGGAGATCAGGACCTGAACAGAAGTCAGCCACTCAACCGACTGAGCCACCCTGGTGCCCCAGCTCTACTTTAAAATGTATCCAGGATCCAGCCACTTTCGTCCACCTCCCATTGCCCCAGCCCAAGCGACTGTCATCTTCCCTAGACTATGGTGATGGCATCCGAACTGGTCCCCAGGTCCCAGCTTTGCCTAGGAACAATCTGCTCCCTACACAGTGACCATTAAAAATGAAAGGGGGCGCGCCTGGGTGGCTCAGTTGGTTAAGCGTCCAGCTTCGGCTCAGGTCATGATCTCACAGTTTGTGGGTTCGAGCCCCGCATCGGGCTCTGTGCTGACAGCTCAGAGCCTAGATTCTGTGTCTCCCGCTCTCTCTGACCCTCCCCTGCTCGCACTGTCTCTCTGTCTCTCAAAAATAAATAAAAAGCATTAAAAAAAAAATGAAAGGGGTGCCTAGGTGGCTCATGGCTCATCGGTTAAGCATCTGACTTGATTTCAGCTCAGGTCATGATCCCAGGGTTGTGGGATAGAGTTCCGAGTCTGGCTTGCACTGAGTGCAGTCTGCTTACAAACATTCTCTCTCTCTCTCTCTCTCTCTCTCTCTCTCTCTCTCATTAAAGGGGGGGGGACATCACAGGGCTCCTCTGCTCACAGTACAAGGGTTTGCACAGCCCCATAATTGCTCTGCCTCCTCTCCTACTCACTCTGCTGCAGCCACGCTGCCTGCTGGAAGGTCTTCAGATGTGGGGACCCACTCCGTCGAGATCTTACACCAGCCTTGCCCTCAATTCCTAACTCAAGTAAGGCCTTCCCTGCCCACTGTACGTAACTGTCCAAGCCCTCAGCTCCACGCCAGCACTTTCCATGCCCTTCCCTCCTCTTCTTCGCTTCCTGTCCCTGCACAGCACCTCCCGACACACCATATAGATGACTTATTTACGGTCCTATTCTGCCTTCTACTAGTACATAAGAATCCAGGCCTCTTTCCTTCACAGGTGTGTTCTCTAGTACCTAAGCAGGGCCTGGCTCTTAGCAAGTACTCGGAGGTCAGAGGGAGGCGGCAGAGTTGACCATCAGATGTAGCAAGGTGGACATCCCTGATTTGGACAAGAGCAACACAAACAAAAACCTCTTATTTGGTCACTAGTTCTTTCGGCCTCTGTCGCTTCCCACCAGAATGTTAAGTGTTAGAAGAGCAGGGACTTCATTGGTCTTGTTTTCTGCTGACTCTGGTACCCAGAACGGAACCTGGCAAATGGTGGGCACTCAGGAAAAGCTGATTGAAAAGAATAGATGCCGGGGCCAGTTATGACTTCTCTTTGGGTGTTGGGTCCAACATCTGGAAAGTGGGATTGAAAATGCCTGTTCTAAAGGACTGATTTTGGGGATTGATATAACAGCTCTCGTGCCTGGGACATGATAGGTGTTCAGTAAATATCACCCACTCCTCTCTCTGTTTCCAGCCCCCACCGGCCTGCCTGTCTCCCCCACTCCCACCCCACCCCTAAGGCCTCGGACAGCAAGAATGTCAATACATATTTAATTGCACTGTCAGGCACCGCACACAGGTATAAAGGCCCATCTGGATTTTCGCAAAACCCAGGCAGGGCTGGGATCATCACCAGGATCCTCGTGATCCTCTTAAGAGGATGCTTTCTGCCCCAGCTGCTCCAGCTGCTGTGGCGAGGATTTTCTCCCAACAGTTCCCTCCCCCAGGCTTCAACACCATTCTCCTCGTACATTCTCAGGAAGAGGAGGCGGAAGAGAGGAATGGACAGGCCCATTTTCCTGGGGGGGGAGAGAGAATGGGAACAAGGAGGGGTCCCTGAGAACCCATGTTTTTAGGGCCAGGCCAGAAAGAGGCCCAGGGGCCAGCCCTAAGGGAGGAAGGGGGAGAATGTGGGCAGTGGTGTGACACAAGGTAAAGAATCCACTGTGCTGGAAAGTGGTGGCTCAGTAAGCATGCCGCCTTCTTCTGGAGACCATACATATAGAGAGAGACCAAAAAAAAAAAAATGTAGCAGATGTTAACACCTGGTGAATCTAGATGAATATTTGGATATTCATTTTATTAATATTGCAACTTTCCTGAAGATTTTATTCACTGTACTATGCTTGCAACTTTTCTCTATTTGGAAGTTTTTCAAAATAAAAAAAGTTGGGGACAAAAAGAAATAGTGACAAAGATGCTAGTGGCCCACTCAGTGACCATTTTCCCCTTTTCATACTTTGATTCTGGGAAGTCTATGCCTGGCTAGATGACCACACTTTTCCAGCCTCCCTACAGCTAGGCATAGCCAAGAGACATGCAGAAGCTGTTAGTTTCCAAAACTTCCTTGTGAGAGAGACAACTGGCATGTGCTCTTTTACCCTACTTCTTCTGCTCCTGCTTTCTGCATAGGTATGATGGCTGGAGCTGCTGCAGCCATCTTGGACCATGAGATGACCTTGAATGTAGAATCTATGATCTAAGAATGGTGGAGCAGGAAGATAGGAGTCTAGGTTCCTGATGAATGTGAAGTCATCAGACCAACTGTTGCCTCTAAGTAAAAAGAATAAAAACCTGCTTTGCCTAAGCTTCTGTATTAGCAGCCAAACTAACTGCCCGCCTGGTGTTGAACTTCACATGTTTTCCACCTGCTGGATCCTCTGCTGAGAACGCTCACCATCACTTACTTTTTAAGGTCCTTCTCATCTTTCAAAACCCAGCCAGAATGTCCCTTTCCCCTGGAGGCTTTCTGTAGGTATCCCTTCCCTCCCGGGCTTTCATAGCCCCTGCTGCTGTTAAAGTCCCTGGAAGCCCAGTTGCTGTGAATCCGAGGACTTCTTGCTACTTATCACTTTGGCCCCTCGGTAGCATTTAACCAGCTCTCCTCTAATCCTCTTGGTTTCCCTGCTACCACGCCCTCTAGCTTCTCTTCGCTGTGCGGCTCTGTCCCAGCCTGTAAGCCAGGTGCTCTGTCCCTGACGGCACAGGAAGGTTGCAGCACCTTCTGAGCCCTGTCCTTCTCACTCCATGTTCTCCTGGGCACCTGCACCCTCCCCATGGCTCCAGCCACCACCTCAGTGCTAACGACCCCAAACCTCACGGTGTGCTAGGCTGCCTTAGACCAGTTTACGAGAGCAGTTATTAAAGTTTCAGGAATTTCTGAGCCAGGTGTTAAAGTCACTATTTAAAAATTAAATCATATAAACTTATGGTTATATAAATTATGTTTAAAACATAAACACTCAAAGCAGAACTTTCTAATTATTTTACTATTATGCATACTCTTAAGATTGTTTTTTACCTATTTTGCCTATACGGCAAAAATACTGTAAAAGGCTATATACTATGGCCCCTCTTCCCAATTCTCTGCTCTGTGACATCACATTGACAGTGAAATCAACCATGGGGGAGGAGGGTGGAGAGTTTACACCATGGATGTGGGCAACTTCTACAAACCAAGGTATTTCTCTGCTTAGATAGCCATGTGTTAAAGATTTCCTAGTATACCATGGCCCAAATCTATATGTGGAGCCAGCCCTGGGTGACTTCCTGAGCTCCAGGCTCAGATCTCCTGCTCTCTGCCAGCCAGACACCTCTAGTTCACCTGTCAAGCACCATATCATTAGCCCCAATCCTGCCCCAAACAAACTCCACATCACCCCCCAACCCCAAGACTGCCCCATCTCCTCAATGCAACAGCACCTCTCACCTGGCGTCCAAGCCAGAAGCCTGGGAACCTTCCCTGACTCCCCCATCCCTTGTGATCTTGCTGTGTCCTACCTCCAAGCCACCTCTACCTGGTCCTACAAAACACAAATCACATTTAGGTCTCTCTTGTGCTTCAAATCCTTCAGTGACTTCCCAGTTCCTACAGGAGGAAGTACAGATACCCTTCATACGGTTTTTCCCTCCTCCTCCTCCTCTCCCTCTTGCTTGGTCCTTCATCACCGATTCTGACATTCAGCGGTTCTCAGGTGAGAATCGCAAAAACTGCTTCTGGCTAATTTAAGCAGACAGGGATTTTATTATCCAACACTGGGGCCAGAGAGTCCCCCTTCAAGACAACACTGCCTGGAATAATGCCCTGAATGATGCTGCCAAGCAGACCCCCTGCTGCTACAGCTGGGCACGGACAAGGCAGCTTGCCCTGCTGGTGCTGGACACTCCCAGAAGCAGTGTCACCGCTGCCTGTGGTCTCTGGTAGGAGCTGCTACCACCACCATGACCACCTGCCCTCACAGAGAAGACTGCCTTCCTTCCCTGCTTCTTCAGGTTCCAAGTCTGGGGCTGGGCTGTCTGGGGCTGAAGTCACAGGTCTTGGCTGCAAGAAAGGCTAAGAAAAACCTGCCAACTCCTGGAAGGGGAGATGGATGCTGGCTCATAAGGTGGGAGACTCCCCCAAACATTGGAAGGGGAGAGTGCCGATGCTGAGAGGTCAAAAATAATGACAAGTGTCTTTTATGCTAGCTCTTTATATTATACAAGAAAAATACTATTCAAAGTAAAATAACCTAAGAGCATAAGAAGGAAGGTGATAAAATGTAAAAGCTTCTCTCCCTGAGTGCTCTCAGCCCCACTTGCCAGGGGCAACTACTGTGAACAGTGTTTTGGAAGTCCTTGCTGGTGTGATCCTTATAGATATAGATATAAGTATGTATATGTTTGTATATAAGGGGTGTGTATAACTATGTGTGTCTGTGTATCAAAATTGACTAGTTCCATACATTACGGTTTAGCATGTCTCTCTCAACACCATTTTTTGCTACACTCCCATGTCACGTGGGTGCTGCTCATCCTTTTTTAAAAATTCTTTTAACGTTTATTTATTTTTGAGAGAGTGAGAGCAGGGGAGGGGCAGAGAGAGAGACACATAATCCAAAGCAGGCTCCAGGCTCTGAGCTGTCAGCACAGAGCCCAATGCGGGGCTTGAACCCATGAACCACAAGATCATGACCTGAGCCAAAGTCGGCCCCTTAACCAACTGAGCCACTCAGGCGCCCCTCATCCTTTCTAACAGCAACATAGTATTTCACTGGGCGGATGTTACACAATTAACTAGCCATCCTCTACGGATGGACATTGAGATTATTTCCGGTGCTGCAGTGAACATCCTTGCATAAATGTCTTGTGAGTAATTCCAAGGAATCCATTCCTGGAAGGGGAACTGTTGGCTCAAAAGGAGCATGCATTTATGTTTCTGGTAAACATTGCCAAACTGCCTTCCAAAAAGCATGCACCAAATTGCAGCTCTAGCAGTGGCCTATGAACACTTTATTCCAAGCCCTGGACAGTTTGGCTGCCTCCTCACCTCCTCACCTGTCACTTATCCTGCATTTCCAGCCACAGTGCCTTTGCCCATGCTATGCCCGCAGCCTAAAATATCCTTCCTGCCTGTCTGGCAGGTAAAAAATCTTACCTCTCCCATGAGACCTATCACAGATGTCACATCATCTGTATAGACATCCCTGACTCCCCTAAGCTGTCAAAGTCCCCTTCTTCTGGGATCTCATAGCTTCTTGGGCATAATTCTGTCACAGCTCCAACTGAGGTCATATGTGTGCCTGGCATTCTATGGCCATTTGACAATCTCCACCATAACACACAAAAAAAGTGGTTTTGTTCACCTCCTCATTCCTTCCTGGCTCTCTAGCTCCATTTTGTTTTATCTCTTCCTAAGCACCATCCTGACTCAGTGCCTTTGCACTTGCAATTCCCTCTCTGGATCTTGTCTATGTTGGCCTTGGTCCCTCTCTGGGGTCTCTGCTCCCATTGGCCTCCTCACAGAGGCCTTCCCTGGACACTCTGTCCCAAGCACCCCCTCTAGTCATTCTGTTACATCAGCCAGCCGTTCATTATGTTCATAACATTCCTCACAAGCTGAAACAATTTTCTTAGGTTTAAGTGTTGACACGTTTGCTTTCTGTCCTAGGTCCCATTTCTGCATGCACACAAACACATCATTGTAAACTCCCCAAGGACAGGGACCTTGTTTTCTTTTTCCACTGTCTCCATTGCCTCAAACTTACCTGGCACCTGTCTAAATGCTCAATCGGGGTGCCTGGGTCTCTCAGTCAGTTAAGTGTCGGGCTTCGGCTCAGGTCATGATCTCACGGTTCGGGGGTTCGAGCCCCGCATCTGGCTCTGTGCTGACAGCTAGCTCAGAGCCTGGAGCCTGTTTCGGATTCTGTGTCTCCCTCTCTCTGACCCTCCCCTGCTCACGCTCTCTGTCTCTCAAAAATAAATAAAAAACACTTAAAATTGCTTTAAATGCTCAGTCAACCTTCTTTGAGCAAATCATCCATCATCCATTATTTTACAGAAAAAGAAATTGGCATTCAGAAAGGAGAGCTGAGTAGTCCAAGGTCCCACAGTTAGCTGTGCTTTTACTGAGATTCGAACCCCTTTGAACCCCACAGGCAACTGCATGCAGTGTTTCTTCCCTACCCTTGGCACTCTGCATTGTCTCCCCCGCCAGACTCGGCTTTTGGGGTCAGGACGCGAGTCTGACGCCCAAGGATCCCCAGAGGCGCGTCGGGGGCCGCCCCGGGAGGCCAGCGGGCTCCGCGGAGATGTCACCCTCCCCGCCCCCTGTCAGTCAGGCTGAGGGGGCGGCGCGGCCGCCAGAGGGGGCTCTGAGCTCAGAGCTGCCGCAGCGCCCGAGCTGGAGCCGGAGCCGGAGCGTGCGAGCAAGCAGGGCGCAAGGCGCGATCCGTGGCTGGCGACGCACCCAACGCCAGGGCACTGCTGAGCCCCGGCTCAGGGCCCACGGACCGCTTGCTGCCGACCGACCTGGGCGCCTAGCGAGGCCCCGATTCCCCAATCCGCCTCGAGCCCACCTCAGCCCGGCCTAGCCGAGCCCCGGCGTCCGCCCGCCGCAGCCGCAGCCGAAGCCGCAGCCGCTGCTGCATCCCAAGCCCGGGCTCAGCTTCCAGGTGAGGCGCCCGCGCTCCGGACGCCCGGCTGGGGAAGGGCTGGGGATGGAGAGGGACCTGGGAGGGATGGGGAAGGGGCGGGGAGCGGAGCTGGGGACCCCGCTGCAGAACGGAGAGACCGCTCCGGTAGATGCGTGTCAGTGTGAGCCCCGGGGTATGTGTGACTGCTGCTCTGTGTCTGCAACTGCCTGGGTGGCCGTGTGGACGTGCGCCCGGACCCGTGTTCGTGTGTGTCAGGGTGTCCGTGCGCGTCTGAACGTCTGCGTGTCCTCTATGTGCACGTGAGCGTGTCGGGGGGGCATGTTTGTGTGTATGGTCGTGTGACTCTGTCGTGTGTGTACAGGCAGGCGCCGGGGCTTCGCGCTGAGCCCAGCACCCCGGGTCCGCGGGGCTGCAGGTTGCGGGGCCCCGGATAACCGAGGCAGTGGCTCCTCCCGCGTCCCTGGGTTTCAAGGACGCTAGGACTCGTCGTGGCCCTGTGGCCTCACGCTGGGCAGGGGGTAAGACGGGAGGGGGCTCCCGGCCCAGAAGGGCGTCGGGGTCTCAGGAGGGAGGCGAGGGGAGGAGAGGGGGCCCCGGCGTCCCAGGGGAAGGGCTGGGGTGAGGGTGTGTGGCCAGCGCACCCGTGCCCGTGTGTTCGCCCTCCCCAGGCCGCCAGGATGGACGTGTTCATGAAGGGCCTGTCCATGGCCAAGGAGGGCGTCGTGGCCGCCGCAGAGAAAACCAAGCAGGGGGTCACCGAGGCCGCGGAGAAGACTAAGGAGGGCGTCCTCTACGTCGGTGGGCAAGGGGCAGGGCTTTGGGGCTACCGAATTCCGGTGTCCTTGGAGGGAGTGTGGCCAGGGTCCTTAGCGGGAGGGAGTTTGGGGGGAGGGCTCTAGGCAGGAGAATATGAGTCAGCAGATGGGACGGGGTCAGCAGGGGTCATCGGGGACACAGCCAGCTGAAGGAAGCCTGGGTCAGTGATGATACCTGTGGGGAGAGAGAAATGGGGGGAAGAGCTGGGGAGGGTGGGGCTCAGGGCCGGGGACCAATGCATTGGTCAAAGCAGGTAGTCTTTTTTTTTTTTCCTTATTCTTCACATGGTTAATAGTTACCTGGTGTTGAGCCCTTACTGTCTGCCGAGTGCTGTCAAATGCCATAATGCCCATTACCTCACTTTTGCTCCTGGCCCATTCCACAGAGGTCTAACTATCCTGCTCAAGGTCACACAGCTGCTGACACCTGAAGCTGGAGTTTGAGCCAAGTTTTACTGACTCCAAAGCCCCTCTCCTTGTAGGCCCTCCCTCCTGTATTACTGGGGCTCCCTTGTAACCTTTCTGACAAACTACTTCCACCTCTGCGTTGCTCTGAGGGTCTTCCTGCCGCCACCCCCCCCCCCCATGCCTGTGGTTGCACAGTTGCCCTCTCTCCTCGGGGCCCATCCTCCTAGCAGCTTCCAGCAGTGTCAGGAGAAAGGCCAAGTGGTTAAGAATCTCTCACCCTAAGTGTGAGAGGAGAGGGAGCCCATGGCGTCATTTGCATATGGGGATGCAGGGCCCCAAACCCACATTTACTGAATTTATATGGTGATTCAGGGCTTACTAGTGTATAGTAGGCCGAATGAGCCTTCATGTGCGCTGAAGAGTCTGGTTAATTTGCCCAGGTTTGTGGCAGATTTGGGATGGGGGTAATGTGAAAAATATGTGTTGACTTTTTACTAGGTACTAGTAGGTGCTGACTCTCCTAATAGTGATACAGATCATTCCCATAGTGGAATGTGACATCCGATGGCTGGGATGGGGACCCCTTCAGTAGGGGAATCAAAGAGGGTGGCATTTGAGCTGAACCCCAAAGAATAAGGAGCTGAGTGCAGGAAGAGAGTTGGAAGAAGCAGAAAAGGCCTTAATGAGATAGGCCTGGAGAGCAGAGGGCAGGAAGCAATGGTAGGGGATGAGATCAGAAAAATGGGCAAGAGCCAACTCGAGAGAGCCCTTGCGGGCCAGGGCAAAGGATTATTACAACCGCCACAGGAGACTATAAGCCAGGGACTGACATGATCTGACTTCAGTGTAGCAAGGTTCCTTAGGCTTTTGGGGAGAGACCAGATGCAGGGAGGCCTGCTGGGAGGTGGTACCGACAAAGGATGAGGGTGGCTGGAGCTAGGGCACAGGTGATTGAGACAAGGCAGGGGATTGAGTCCACACCCGCCAGGCCCCAGCTTTGGCTTCCCTCTTGCCTCCCCATACCCAGTCCTTTCATTCCTATGGATCCCTGGCACCCTGACAGGGTCTCCCTGCTACCAGACTCGAAGCGTCCCCTTCCCCTTAGTTTGGCACCTCCTACTCCTCCCCCTGCCCGGGAACCCCTGACGGCCCCCAGTTCCCACACATTAAAACCTCAGCTCCCGGGGCTCGCTTCGGCAGCACATACACTAAAACCTCAGCTCCCTATAGCCGCGGTTCACAGCCCCACCTCAGTCTGTATTTCCATCTCTGCAGACGCACAGGCAGCGTTGATGTGCTCTGTGCAGGTCCAGAAAGCACAGCTCGCTGCTCCTCATCTGCACGGCTTCTGGTGCCTGAGACACCCTCCCCAGGCTCCTTTCTGCATATCCACCTGCTCCCCATTTGTCAAGGCGCAGACAGTGCCCTCTCCGCCATCACGTACCCTTGGAGGCTGAAAGTCCCCTCCCCACAACCTGAGTTCCAGGACACCAAATCCGCCCTTCTCTTACCCCCATCTGACAGTGAGCCATTGGCCCGAGGCGTGGCACAGAGCAGGTGACAACAAATGTTTGTGGGAGGAATGACTGGGCACAAGGAGCCTGACCGCCCGCCCGCCCCCTGCTGTCTCTGTCTGACTGACCTTAGCCTGGAGAATCCTTCCTTCCCACGCTGCCCTCTCCTCCTTCACCAGCCTCAGCCCTCCGAGACACGCACTGACCTATTCTGCGGTCTGCCAGCTGTTGTCTGTGTTGCCAAATCCTCAGTATAGGAGACTCCCCAATTCCCCGAGGGCTCCTGCCATCTAGCTTTTCCCAGAAGCTACCGTACTAGAAGACCTAGCCAATGCTATGGGTGTCAGTCACCCTCAAACCATCATGCACCTGAGACACCCCTCACGTCAGCCAGAAGGAGGAATTCACACCCCAGTTAGGAGAAGAGCCTTTAGTAAAAATGGAGTTGGGAGCTGGTGGGTGTGTGTCCATAGGTGAGATATGGGCAGTCAGGCATCAAGGGCACCAGAGGAACTTTTCCAGATACAAAGCCCCCAGCTCCAGCCCCATGCCCATCCTGCCCCCCCCCCCGCTCACCCTGAATGAAGAGTTAAATGAAACAAGGGAGGTAGAGTGCTGGCTCTCAGGCAACATGCCCCAGAGGGGTGCGGGTATCATTTCAGGTGGAGAAGGGGCAGACTGTGGTGGGGGAAATCACAGTTCTCAGGAAGTAGGACTCAGTGCAGTGATGAAGGGTATACCTGTGGGATTTGGGGGCCCAAGGAGGCAGTGATGAGGCCAGGGTGCCCACTGTTGTCTGGGTCCCTCTGCCCACTCTGTAACCACCATGCTTGCCAGAGTGTCTGTTCTCTCAGGTCGGAGTCCTTATGTGTGCTCCTTTTTGTCCCTGCAGGAAGCAAGACTCGAGAGGGGGTGGTACAAGGAGTGGCCTCAGGTACCAGCCCAGCCCTGGCACAGCCCCTTTCCTGCACCTCGGGCCTGGGATCTGGCTGGGATCTGGAGGTGGGGGGCTGGTGGAGGAAAAGGGCACCCCCCCAGAGATTCCTGAGAGTGTGCTCCGTGAGGGAGGCAAAGCCTGGGACACCACGAGGGAGAGATGCATCTATGTCTGCTTCACCTTGGCCAACCCCCTTCCCAAATCCTCTACCTGCTCCAGTGGCTGAAAAAACCAAGGAGCAGGCGTCACATCTGGGAGGAGCCGTGTTCTCCGGGGCTGGGAACATCGCAGCAGCCACAGGCCTGGTGAAGAAGGAGGAATTCCCCACTGATCTGAAGGTGAGCTATCCTCTCACCACGCCCGCACACGCGTGCGCATGCACGCTCACACACCATGCCGGGCACACATGTATGGGTGCCAGTAGGCGGCCGGCCCCTCCAGCCAGCTTGGGCACACCTTGTCTCATGTTCTGCAGGGCCCTGCTAGACTCAGCTCAGAATGAGTCCGCATGAAGCTGTGTATGGGTATGGTGCTTCCTGTGACAGTGACCCAGATCTGATTATGCACGTGTATCCTGCTTGTGAGTGTGACCTGGACCACTTAGGGCCACGTCTGCATGTCACTGATTGCTCATTCATTTCTTGTCATTCAACGAGTATCCATGCCAGAGAGGAATTATTCTAGAGGTTGCCACGGTGAATATGTTCCTATGTTCATGGACCTGACACTGTAGTGGGAGAAGATAGGCAGTAAAATGCCAACCAATAAATAAGATTGTTTCAGATCGGAATAAGTGCTATGAAAAAAGGACAAAGGTGATGCGATAGAGAGTCAAGTGGTAAGGGGACTACTTTAGTTAGGAGGGCTCCTCTGACAAGGTGACATTTGAGCCAACACCCAAGGGATGAGGCAAGCCATGTGAGAATTGTATTTCAGGCAGTAGGAATAGTATGTGCAAAGGCCCTGAGGCAGGCAAGAGCAAGTGTTGGCCATGGGGGAATGGTGAATTGTGCATCACATATTTGTGTGCAGGCTTGTTTCTCCAGGAGGAGTGATAGTTGCTACCCACTGTGCATGATAGCAGATACCTTCATTAGAATACACTACAGCATAAGAGCTGTGAGCTCTGAAGCGATGCAGAGTTGGGTTTGAATCCCAACTCCACTGCTTCTGACTGTGTGACCCTGCGCAGATCCCATCACATCTCTGAGCCTGATTCTTTGCCTTTAAGACAGAAGATGAATATAATAGGGCTCTAACCTATGTTAGATTAGGGAGAATATATATCGGAGGTTCTCAAAACCTATGTGTGCATCAGAATCATTGGGAGGTCAGGTTAAAATGCAGACTGTAGGCCACATCCCTAGAATTTCTGATTCTGTAGGTCTGAGGTGGGACCCGAGAGTTTGTGTTTCTAACAGGTTCCCAGGGGATGCTGATGCCGTGGGTTCAAGGACCACACTTTGAGAACCACTGAGGTAAAGAGCCTGGCTTGCATCCAGTGAGTGCTTAGTAAAAGATGATAGCCCTGCGATCATATGAGTGATTCATACCTGCTCCCAGGGGCTCATGTGCCCAAGGTGTGCACGGAAGTGTACCACCGTGACGGCGCACTCTGTGGGCCCCCACGTCTGCCAGAAATTCCTCCTGTGAGGTGCTCCGTGTCTGCCACATACAGACACATGCAGATTGCCTTCCTGGGCGTGAGGATCCCCTTCAACTTTTGGTTTGGGAGACTAGGTACATTCTGCATGAGTGTATCTGCTGGGCTCTGGGAGGAGACCCCACACCACCCTTCACTGCAGGCATTTGACACAGTTGGTCCTTTCTGCTGTTGGAAGCTGGGACTTGCCTCAGAAGTTCTGGTTCAAGTCCTGCCTATGTGACTTCCCATTTATTATCATTATTTCCGGGGATCACTCCCATTCACTGACGTCTTGTATGGGCAGGCAGTGTTCTAGACCTGTTGGAGTAACTCCACAACTAGCCCACTTTATAGATGAAGGAACTGAAGCCCAGGGAGGTGAAGTGACTTGCCCAAGATCCCAGCTCCTGCCTGCCTCTCTAAGAAGGTGGTTGGGAGGGAAAGCTCACCGGAGGTGCTTGGTGCCAGCACAAGGCTGGGCCCCTGTGCTGGGAGCTGGGGTGCAGGGAGAGCCAAATCTGAGTCTGAGTTGTCAGCCTTGAGGCTATTTGTGAGGCATCTTTGCCCAGAACCATCTCTCTCAGACCTCCTACCTCCCACCAGCACTTCTGACACCTCTGCTCTAAGGGAGCTCAAGATCATGGATTTCCTATTTAAACAACGGCCTTTGGGGGCTACCAGGCATGGGGAGCCCGTGCAAGTCCAGGGTGCACATTTCTGAGTGTTTCCGCTTTCCCACTCATGTGCATTATCATGAGACCCTCCCCACCTTCCTCCTCTCATTTCGCATCCAAGGCAGCTGAGTTTATGGGTGAAGTGACTTACCTGATGCCAAACAGCTAGTGAGCGGCCAGGCTGGGATGTTTATTAAGTAAACTTTTTACTGAAGTACAACATACATGCAGAAAGCACACAGCTCCATGAAATTTTCACAGAGGGAACCCCCCCCCCATGTAACCAGCACCCACACCAAGACACAGATCATCAGCCCCTCAGATGCCTGCCTTAGACCACCTTCCAGTCCCAAGCCCCCCAGACCCAGACTAGGGTAAGATGAATGAAGCATCTGGGGCTCGAAATTTGAGGGGGACGCTCACTCTGGGGTCTCATTTGCATGGCCTTGCAAGTGAGTACCTTCTTAACATTTGCACCCTTATTCACCTTGCCTTTGTCCTGGCCCTGCCTCCCCCTCCAAAGGCAGTTGCTTCTTGACTTCTGACACCACAAATTAGTTGGGTATTTTTCAACTTCATATAAATGTTATTATCAAGTACATGCTCTTCTGTACGTGGCTTCTTTCACTCAACAGTGAGATTCAGTCGTGTATGGTATACATTGTCGTTCTTCATTCTCGCCACACACCACCCATCCTGCGGTTAGCCACAGTGCACACCTCCATTCTACTGTTGTTGGACATCTGGGTCATTCCCAAATGATGTGCTGAAGCTGCGATTTTTTTTTAGAAAGGTTTAAAGTTTATTTATTTATTTTGAGAGAGAGAGAGGAGAGAGAGAGAGAGAGTAGGGGAGGGTGGGGGCTGGAGGGAGAGAGAGAATCCCAAGCAGGGCCCCGCACTGTCAGCATGGAGCCTGACTCAGGGCTTAAACTCATTAATGCAAGGTCATGACCTGAGTCGAAATCAAGAGTCAGACACTTAATCAACTGAGCCACCCAGGTGCCCCACAAGCTGGGATTTTTAATACTAGGTGACTCTGAGCAAACTAATATTTCCCCACCTCCTAGGTCTTGGTGTACCCATCTGTACACTGGGGGAAATGAGCCAGGTGAGGAGCTATAAACTCAGGTGCCCCCAGGGCCCACCTACACTGGTGATGTGAAGGAACTGAAGCTGCCTGGTACGGGGTAAGGCAACTAGACCACAGAGGTGGTCAGGCAGACCTTCTCCGTGCCAGCCCCCCCGGCTCCAGAGATTCTTATCTCTGCCCAGTAGAGAGAGACAGTGGTTCTATGTGGAAAATGGGGGGGGGGGTGTACTCCCTACCTCCAGATTCCCCCAGAGCTCCAGGAGTGTGGCAACCCACATGTGGCCTCGTGCAGCCAAGCATGGACCCCAGGTTATTGTGTGTGCTGTGTCTTGTGTTTGTGCACATACATGTGCTCACCTGCAGGCGGCTGGCCGTGTGTTTGGCAGACCCCTACTCATGTGCCTGCTGGTCTGTACCCGTCTGGGCAGCAGATGCAGGGGGGAGGGGAGAGTCTTAGCTCACACATCCAAGCAACACCATGAGCTGTTGCTTCCAGCTTATCTTAAAATAGCAACAGCTGAAGAAACCAGGCCACACAGGACCCTGGGGGAGGGATGGGTGGAAGGTGGCAGGGGAATGGCTCAGAGCTCCTGCCCAGCCCTGTCTCAGAGCTTCCATCTCCCTCCAGCCCAGAGGAGCCTCCAGGGTTGTCTCTGGGGTCCTGATGCCCAGCAGAGGCTGACAAGAAGCAGGTAGTAAATGGGTGATTGAATCTGCAACCTCCCCATCCCAGTCCAAATGATGAAAGTGCAGAAGGCGACCTGGCACTAGAGGGATATGGAGAGCCTTGTTTCCCCTCGCCACTCCCAGCTTCATGGTGATCTGGGGAGATTTCGCCCCTCACACCTTCATTCCACTTCTGAGGCACGCCAAATAAACTAATTAAACCTTCCGGTTGTACTTCTAACAAAGCTCAGCGTTTTCCCGCTCAGCCAAAAGCTTCCCAGGGTACAGATTTCAGGAGCATCTCCAGCTGCCCTCATGGCCCTGTCCCTTCTCTGCCCGCAGCCAGAGGAAGTGGCCCAGGAAGCTGCTGAGGAGCCGCTGATCGAGCCCCTGATGGAGCCGGAAGGGGAGAGTTATGAGGAACCACCCCAGGTGAGGGGTGTCAGGGCTGGGGGGGGGGAGCTATGGGCATCCCAGAAGATTGCCACCATCCCCAGCTGGGGTGGGAGGAACTGGTAGAGTACGTTGGGCCAGGGAACTTCACACCCCGCTTTTCTAGAACCCTCGGCCCTAGGAGGTGGAGGCAGAGAGGGAGGACAGATGGTGCCTAGCACTGGGCCCCAGGCACCGCTGCCCTGGAAAGTCCCAGCTTCCCACAACTTCCAGGTTCCTCCCTTACCGGGGAGAGGGGCATGCACTGCTCCTCCTCTAAGGGGAGATGTGGGGGGCGTGGGCAGAGCCTGGCCACTTGGTCTCCAACCCCTTCCTTTTTTGCTCTTCCCCATCCATCCCCATCCATCCCCATCCCTCTGCTGCAGGAGGAGTATCAGGAGTATGAGCCAGAGGCGTAAGGGCCCAGGACGGCCCCCCACCAGCAGCACAATTTCCTCCTTGTCCCCTGTCCCAACCCCCAGAGCCAGGGCTGTCCTTCTACCCCTTTCCCCCAAAACACGAGATCTTCCTTTGCTCCGAGGCGTCCCCTCGGAGCCTGTGTTGGTGTCTGTCCACCTGTCTGTCCTACCCGCCCGCATCCAACCCTGGGGCGTGGACAGGGCTGGAGCTGTTGCCCCCACCTATGTTGCCCCCTCCCCACCATATCCCGTCCAACGTCTGCGCGGGTGTAGCATGTCCTATGTATTTTTAAACGAAGATCAGAAAGCTACGGCTCCCCCAACACACCCCCGACAGAGGCTCTCTGAGG
>PISW01013845.1:0-24078 GCA_004023785.1 Mungos mungo
GGCAGCAGCTGAAGGTGATGATGCGTCTTCCGAGGCGGTCCTCCCCTGCGGGGGCAGACACAGGCGTGAGCCCCAGCCGCGCCCGTGAACGTGACGACTGGTGCTCCGGGGCGCTCCTCCCTGGGGAGCACCCACAGGCATCGGGAAAACGCAAGCCTCCTGAGCCGGCGGCCCCGCCAGCACCGGCCCAATGAACACTGACTACGCGAAGCTCTGCGCACATGGGCCAAGTTCACGGTCACCCCCGGCCCGCACACTGCGAGCAATCTTACCGCCGGGAAACGGGCCTGGCGGGATTGGGTCGTCCGTGCAAAGCCACACAGGGGGCTGAGGGCGCCCAGGACGGAAACCAGGATGCACCTGGCTTCAAAGCTAGTGTCAGGCCACTCTGCCGGCCGCTCCCTCCCCACGCAGCGTCCCCCGCGGAGTCCCCAGGGCTTTAGGCCCGGGAAGAGCTGGGTGGCCTGGGGGACAGTCACTCCGGGACAGGACAGGACCTCACAGGGTACAGGAGTCCTGATGCTCAGTGCCTGGACCTCTGCCCACCCCTGGCGCCGC
The DNA here is from genome assembly GCA_004023785.1 of Mungos mungo. Taxonomy (NCBI): domain Eukaryota; kingdom Metazoa; phylum Chordata; class Mammalia; order Carnivora; family Herpestidae; genus Mungos; species Mungos mungo. The sequence continues at coordinate 559 of PISW01013845.1, forward strand.
CCAGGTGACCCTGTGACTGTCCTAACACAGTGGTGCTCACCACACACGGGACAGTGCGGGGTGGCTGGGGGATGTGCTCCCCAAGGCCCGGTGCCTGTCTGACCGTCTGCCCCAGAACGCAGGCTCGCTGCCCGTGCTGGCGCCCAAATCATGTCCGACACTCGGTCACTGACTGACCGCAAGACTCCTCCTGGAGCCCGAGGAAAACAGGCCCTCTGAGAAACCGCACGGCCGTAAACTCACTTCCGTGGTGAAAAAGTGTTCACATCTGTGCTCAGGGGTTTGCTTGAAACGGGAAAGGATGAGGGCTCTGAATCAGATGAACCAGGACTGGACACTCGTGCGCACACACACACACACACACACACACACACACACACGTGCACGCCGGGGCCAGCCGCTGGTGGTTTAGGACATGTCTGGTTCTGCCCGGGAGCCCGAGCTGCCCGATATTCAGAATCCTCGCGCCGTCGGTTTCCGGACACAGCCCCTTCTCCCCTCGCGGGACCGCAGGGACTCTGCTCACGCTCCCAGGGGTTTGGAAAGCCCCGGTCTGGAAAGACTGCACGGCGATCTGCTCCGCCGCCTGGGGGCTGCGGGCACCAGACCCTCGATGGCCGTGCCCAGAAGGAGAGTGTCCCCCACACACCGTGTCCATCTCAGGGGCCAGGGTCCCACGGCCAAGCGGAGTCTGTGCCCGCCTGTGGGGCCCACGGGAAAGGACAGCCTTGCTTCTCAAGCGGGGAACCGTCTGGGCGGCTACTGAAGACCCAGGAATCGACGCCCCCCAGCGCCGAACGGGAATGTTAACATCCGCGGTAAGAGGTCAAGAACACGCGCTGCCCGTACGGAATCGGCCCGAGTGGAAAGTCCCGGGATGTGCGGAATCGTCCGGCAAACGGAGCGCAGGTCAGCGAGCTCGCCGAAGGCCCACGGTGCACGCAGCCCGGGGAGACCAGACACGACCCCGCCTGGCCCCGCCAGCCTGGGCAGAGGGCAGTAACGTGGGGACAGGGTCTCCTGAGGAGCCGCGGGGCTCAGGGGCCAGGCTGCCTCTGCGGGACCCCCACGTGGCTGGGCCTGGGCCACGCTGCACAGGTGAGGGGCTCCATCCCTCACGAGGCGGGGCTCGCCTCACACAGCTGCCCGGAGGTCCCCAGGCCACCCCCCTTCTGACCAGCTGGCGACAAACCCAGAGGTTCCCATGCCCCCTGGTGATCGATAATTCACTAGCTCACTTATGTTTCATCAGCAAGGATTCCTTCCGATCAAGACCGGCCAGGAGGGGAGACGCAGGGGCAGTGCGTGGGAGGGCCCCGGAGCCTCTGTGCCCCCTCCCCGTGGTGGGACATCGCCACATCACCATCGCCCAGGGTACCCCCGGGGTTTGTCACTCAGGCGTGGCTGACTGGATTGCGACGCTTGTCACGCAGCTTGACCGATGGACGCGGAGGCACTGCCCACCGAGTCCCCAGCTGCAGACAGAACGGGGTCTCCAGGCCCTGGAGGGCACCACGCCCGGGCCCGCTGACCCCTGCTGGTCGCTTCTGGCACAGCAGCCAGCCCAGTCCTGAGCTGTGCCCGGGGCACCCAAGACCCAGGGGGCCCAGCCCCCCACTGGCGTACACCGTCAGGGGTCCCCAAACTCCTCCCATCACTTGGGAAAGTGCACACATTCAGATCTACTTCCCAGGAACCAGGGACAAAGTCCAGACACATCCCACCCCCCGCGGCTGCTGAGAGGCCCTTGCCGGTGGGGGGGCCCAGAGCCCAGGGGGCTTGCAGAGACGGGGCAGGTCAGGGTCAGAAGGACGAACCCCCACCTGAGGAGTGCAGACTCCGTTCCGCCACAGCGTGAGCCCCCGTGTCCACCATCTGCGGGGACGCGGAGAGGGGCTGGGAGCCCGGGGCCCGCGTCCGGCCCGGGGCCTTCCCCTCGGGGTGCGCCCTGCTTGGATAAAGCGCGGACTCGCCCCCTCATCTGTCATAAACGCTTACCGTGCAAGGTCCACCAACTCACACGAGCTGCTACGGGAGGCTTTCCACGCTCCTCAAAACCAAAAAGGCAACGAACTTGACTTTTTCTTGTTTATTTAGAGACAGAGAAAGAGAGGGAGAGAGGGAATCCCAAGCAGGCTCTGCACGGTCAGCACGGAGCCCGACACGGAGCTCGAACTCACGAGCCTGTGAGGTCATGACCTGAGCCGAAGTCACGAGTCAGCTGCTTCACCGACCAAGCCGCCCCGGGGCCCTGGCATTTCCTCTCCCGTCACTGACTCCCAAACGGTCCGCCGAACTACCCTCACGGCACGAATCCGGCTGGACAAGCTCTCGCAGCTGGTGCAGCGGAGACCAGCCTGGGTCCCTGATAACCGTTCCCTCCACGGCCGATGCTTCTGAAAATTCCATCGCGAAAAGTGAATAAAAAGCCAGGGAGGGAGGCCACGGCCGGGCCCTGCCCCCCACAGCCAGGCCGCCCCCTGACCAGCCTCTCCGCTGCCCTGTGGTTCGGAGGACGTCGGGCAGGACGGAGTCAGGAACTGGATCACGTCTTGGCATAGCCCTGGTATGCAGTAAGTGCTCAATCAGTGTGCCCCGGGCCCCGGAGCCCCCACGGTGGCAGCAGGGAGGCCCCCGGAGCACACACCTGCCCGGCAGCCCCGGGGAAGGGAATCCCCCGCCACGCCCGGGGTCCTGCTTATTAAGCAGTCAGCGCGGCGCCTGCACTAATGACATCAGTCAGTGTGAGTACACACCCCTGCGTCGTTCTCCGGCGACACCGGCCGGCGAATCGAAAACGGGCTTCAAAATGATATAATGTGCAAGGAAACGAAAGCCATCAATAGGATGCAAATTCTCCGAGGCCCCGGTCTAATTCATGACCCCGTTCCTCCCCGCGCCACGCACAGCGCGACATCGCTCACTGTCTCCGGGGCGGGAGAGGCCGGTTTATGAATAAGGAAATGGTTCCCAGAGCCGTGGCCCGGAAGGCGCTCCCGCCCATCCGTCTTCTGCGGCGCGTGAGGGACGGTTACAATGCAGAGCAGCGGCGGCGCCAATCTGCCCGGGAGTGATCCGGGGGCTTGGCTCTCTGTGTTTCTGTTTTAGGGCTGCTCCTCTTCTCTGCAGACCTGGAAGGAGACCAGAAGGCCGTCTGGTCCACGCCCCGCAGGGAAGCCGGGCTGGGGCCTCACCTGGGGGAAGGACCCGGGTCCGGGGCGGTGCCCTGTCACCTGCAGCCCCAGACGCACCTGCCCTCGCCTCTCTCCTCTGCCTCTCGCCTCCTCCGTGTCTCTGGATCACGCCTCCAGCCTCTCCGGTCCTGGGGCTCGGATCTCCCCCTTGCCCAGCCCGCTCTCCACCAGGTAACCCCCCTCGGGGCTCACAGCCCAGCCCTCGACTGAGCTCCAGACAGTGAGCACTTCCGAAAATGCTGAAATCAGGGGTGTCCGGGGGCTGAGTCGGTTGAGCGTCCGACTTCGGCTCAGGTCGTGATCTCATGGTCTGTGGATTCGAGCCCCGCCTCGGGCTCTGTGCCGACAGCACAAACCTCTCTCTCTGCCCCTCCCCTGCTCGCTCTGTATCTCTCAAAAATAAATAAACTTTAAAAAAAGTTAAAAAGAGCAACGATCCCCAACTTACCTCCCAGGGCCCCCGTCACGTGATTCAGCTCTCCTTCCGCACCCCGGAAACCTCACCCGACCGTGCAGGGGCCGCTTCCCAGGCGGGTCTCAGCTCGCCCTCCACGCCCCGGCACGGGCTCAGCCCTCTGTCCTGGCTCCCGTCGGGCCCCTGCGCCTCCATCGGCACCCTCCACGCCGCGGCAAGGACGGCTCTGAACCACAGGCCTCACCCCTCCGCCCCTCGCTCCCAGAGCCACCAGGCCCAAGTGCCAACTCCTGAGCTCACCCTGTAAGGCCCGGAGAACATGGTTCCCGCTATGCAGCCACCTCTCAAATAAAAGTACAAAGAGATCTAATGGGAATCGGTCCATACACAACGTGCTTCATCTGTAAAGACCGGGACAGGTTAGGGGCGCCTGGGTGGCTCCGTTAAGTGGCCGACTCTCGATTTCAGCTCAGGTCATGATCTCGTAGTCGGTGAGTTCACACCTCACATCGGGCTCTGTGCTGATAGCACAGAGCCTGCTTGGGATTCCCTCTCCCCTTCTCTCTCTGCCTCTCCCCCATTCGTGCACGCTCACTCTCAAAATAAATAAGCAAAAGAGAGAAAGAGACTGGGACAGGTTGACGGGAAAAGCAGAGAAGGTGGATCTAGCACTGCCACTAAGGGAAAAGCTGGTGAGGTAGATTAACGTCAGATGCGCCAGGCGAGAAGCAACGATGTGGGCGCCCGGCCATTTGTGAAGGAGGGCGTTTAGTAACACCAGGGTCAAGGAGACCTCACAATCCTAAGTGCACCTGTCCCTAAAAACAAAGTGTCAGACCCACGGAACAGAAGTGGACAGAACCAAAGGCAGAAATCGACAAATTTCAACCGTGGGCGCTCTGAACACTCCTCAGCCTACATGGATAGAAGTGACACAGAGGTCAGTAAGGACGCAGGAGACCTGGGCCCCACTGATCCCCAGGACCTAACTGAAATACACAGGACACGCTGCCCAACGCGGGGAAGCACATTCCTCCCACGTGGATGAGGGGCGCTCACCCCGACAGCTCACAGGCGAGGCCACAGCCCCCCGCACTTTCAGGTCTCAGAACCTGTTGATACTCTTAAAATTACTAAGGCCCGCAAAGAGCTTAAAAAAAAAAAAACAAAATCGTGGGTTATTTCTATAGAAGTTGACCATGCTAGAAACCTAAAAGAGAAAATTTTAAAAATATTTATTCTTTCATTTTAAAATATTCCACTGCGGGGCACCTGGGTGGCTCAGGTGGTTAGGCACCTGACTCTCGACTTCAGCTCAGGTCATGATCCCAAGGCTATTGGATTGAGCCCTGCGTCGGGCTCCATGCTGGGCATGGGGCCTGCTTAAGATTCTCTCTGACCCTGTACCCCCTCCCTTGCTCACACACGCTCTCTAAAAAATAATATAATTAAGGGGAGCCTGGGGGGCTCAGTCAGTTAAGTGTCCCACTTCGGCTCAGGACATGATCTCACATTTCGTGGGTTCGAGCCCCCCGTCGGGCTCTGTGCTGACCGCTATCTCGGAGCCTGGAGCTGCTTCTGATTCTGTGTGTCCCTCTCTCTCTGCCCCTCTCCTGCTAGCACTCTCTCTCTCTCTCTCAAAAATAAATAAAACATTAAAAAAATAAAAAAATAAAAATGAAAAAAAAATTAAATTTAATTTATTATTAAATTAATAATTAAATTAAATTTAATTAATGCTCCACACTGGGTCCAGCATCCATCCCTGCTACCTAAACCTTTATTATTGTTGTTTTGATGTTTATTTGTTTTTGAGAGAGAGAGAGGAGAGACAGAGAAAGCATGAGCAGGGGAGGGGCAGAGAGAGAGGGAGACACAGGATCTGAAGCAGGCTCCAGTCTGAGCTGTCAGCACAGAGCCCGACGCGGGGCTCGAACCCATGAACCGTGAGATCATGACCTGAGCCGAAGCCAGACACTCAACGGACTGAGCCCCAGGCACCCCCTCCAGCTAAGCCGTAAAGGTCCTCCCGAATGAACACGCATCAGACGGTGGACACCTGTCCAACCCCCAGCCTCTCCTTGCCCCTCTGAGCTGAGTGAGCACCGAAGCGCGTCCCGCTCCTGTCCCTGGGCCTCCAGCTGTTGCGAACAGCCCTCTGAGGACCCCCTGACAGACCGCTGGGCGGGGACAGGAGCTAAAGGATCTCAGCACCGGCGTGAGGCGTCAGGTCTGCACCTAGGACGGCTAACTCCATGTGTCACCTCAACTTGGCTAAGGGAGGCCCAGATGGCTGGCAGCACGTGACCTCTGGGGGTGTGTGCACGCGGGTGTTTGCGGTGTCTGAATGGAGGGAGAGCTCCCCACCCAGCACAGGTGGGGCCTTGACAGAACAAGGGGCGAAGGGCGAATCTGCCCTCTGCCTGAGCTGGGACATCCACGTTCTCAGCCCGCGGACAGGGGCCACCAGCGCACCCGGGTCCCCAGAGCTGGGTCCCCACCGGCTCAACAATGGCGGATCCTGGGACTTCTCGGCCTTCCTGGTGGTGTGAGGGCCAGTCCCTATGAGAAACCTCGCCTTACACGTATCTGCACACGTCCTACTGGCCCTCAGCCTCCACGCTGCCCGCGTGACACAGGCCAAGCGGCCCTGACCCCTCAAGCCTGATCGCAGTGCTGTCCCGCGTCCGCTGAGCCCCACTGCTGGCTGGGGGAGGTTCTCTTCTCCGCCTGGACAGACGTTTGTTCCTTTTGATGGCAAGGAGCAGGACACTGTCCTCGTAACGAAGCAGTCTGTCCCCTCTCGGCCTCTGCGCTTTAAAGATCGGCAGGTCACACCGCCTGGTGGCTTCTCGGGCACTGCCCGGACACGCGTGTCATCTGCTTTTTGTTCCTACTGTGGTTGTCACTCGGCAATCCATAGCCAGCTGGGGGGAGGCGGCCCGATGACCCCACCCCACCACGGAGGCCCACAGGAACGGGCGCCTGTCACTGTTCCCAGGACTACCCAGCTGCAACCCACCTGCCACGTGCAGGATTCCGTGTCTGGCCACGTCGTAGAAGGGGTGACTCATGCTCAGCGCGGGGTCCTGGCTGGCCGTGGGCGCCACCACGGGCCTTCTTGCCACACACAGGGCGGCTGCCTCCTCTTCATCTCTCTGGGGCTCTGTGGTAGATGAGGAGGATTACAGGAAGTCAGCTGTCCTCTTGAGAAAGACGGCAACAAGGGAGCCTCCCAGGGTCTCTTTATAGGACAGACATCATGCCTCAGCTGTGTGTCCACCGTGCACCTGCTCAGTGTGCACCCACTATGTGCCCATCTCCCCCGTACACCCACTATGCGTCTGCTCAGTTTGCACCCACCATGCACCCACCTCTCCTGTGCACCCACTATGTGCCCATCTCCCATGCACCTACTATGCGTCTGCTCGGTGTGTACCCACCATGCACCCACCTCTCCTGTGCACCCACTATGCATCTGCTCAGTGTGCACCCACCATGCGCCCACCTCTCCTGTGCACCCACTATGTGTCTGCTCAGTGTGCACCCACCTCTCCTGTGCACCCACTATGTGCCCACCTCCTGTGCACCTACTATGCATCTGCTCAGTGTGCACCCACTATGCGCCCACCTCTCCTGTGCACCCACTATGCGTCTGCTCAGTGGGCAGAACCATGGAGGGATAAAATGAGACCTGAGGGCTAAGACTGTCCTCCACACTGCCAAGAGTGGAAACTGAGGCTCAGAGATGGGGAATGAGTTGCCCAAGGCCACACTGCTCACTGGCAGCTCCAAATTCCAACCTGGGCCCTCCCGGAAGATAAGGACACCACACCGGCACCCGGCAGGAAACGTGGCTGGGTTGAGGGCAGCTGTGGTCACTGTGCCATGAAGCAGGAAAAAGCGCTATCTTCCGGTTTAATTTTAGTAGGTGAGGTTCTTTCATACAAAACAAATCCAGACAGAGCTGTCTCCAAATGGAAAGAGAATGGAACCTTCGAATTTCAGGTCAGAGCCAACTGTGGTCCCCAGATGTACGGGGTGCGGTCGTGTCCCCCAGGGCTCACGTCTGCCCGAAGCTCACAGCACGGCCCTGTTTGGAGATCGTGCTTTTAGAGACGACGTTGGTTCAGACGCGGTCTTACTGGATCGGGCGGGCCCTGAGCCCGACGCCTGGGGTCCGGGGCAGGCTGGCAGAGAAGCCGTGTGCGAGGCGGCAGCGAGTGCCCCCCACAGAACTGAAAACGGGATTCTAACAGACGCAGGCGCACACCACGTTCCCAGCGCACTGGGCACAGGAGCCGAGAGTGGCCCGGGCCACACGTCCATCCGTGGGGGACTGGACCTAACGCGGCTGCCCGGGCAGTGGAGTGCCCGCCATTCAGCCACACGAGGAAGGCGGTCCTGACGTGCTACGACACAGACAGGCCTGGAGACACTACGCGAAGTTAAAGAAGCCAGACCGCAGAACGCGAGGGTCCGCTTACACGGAGCGCCCAGGATGGGAGTCCACGGACTCAGAGAGCAGACTGGTGCCCGCCACGGGCCGAGGGGCGGAGTGACTGCCTCGGGGTGCGGGGTTTCCGTCTGGGGTGATGCAAGTGTCCTGACACGTGGATACACTGCACCTCGTGATGAATGAGTGAATACGATCGTTAATTCTATGTCATGTTGACTGTACCTCAATAAACAAAAGAAGAAAGCCGGCTGGGCACATGGGGGCCCAGCCACAGGGGAACGTGAGGAGGCGGAACAGACGCTGGGCCACCTTCAGGCAGGCAGCGGGCCGCCCGGCGACGTCGGGGTCACTGTCCTGCTCACACACGGCCCGAGCGAGCAATGCGCTCCTGCTGAAGCAGAGGAAGGCAGAGGCCCGGGCTCTGGGGACCCCGAATCGAGCCGCGGCAGGGCCTCCCCCAGCATCGGGGTGCGACCCGCCAGCGCTGGACCGCGGAACGGAAATCCATTTCCATGCAGCGGATCCGCAGGAGCCGCTCCGGGTGGGATGTGCCCTAGCGGGAAACGAACATGGCGGCCCCAGGGCGCATAACAGGAACAGCCTCTTGCGGACAGGCGTGCACACGTGCCCTCAGGCGTGTTCTCCCGTCACCCCGAGCCTCAGCTTGCCTGTCTGTAAGATGGGGATGTGGACTCGGGCCCCTTAATGCGTAGCCCCAAGCAGTGAATGAGGATTTATCCCACTGGAGCCTCCAAACAAGCCGGGAGGGAGGCTGGGTCCCCACAGGGGTGCACCGGAATCTGCACAAAGAACCCGGGAAAGATTAAAAGTCACTGCTGGGGCTACCTGGGGTGGGGGAGGGGTAAGGCCCCAGACGAGGTAGGAGCACCTCTCCGAGCGGTTCTCACAGGGCCGGGCTTTCCGGGCCGCCTCTGTTCTGTTTGGACCAAAGGGATCCCGCGGGATGAGGCTGGAGGGAGCTCTACCTGCTTCCGCCAGCTCCCCGGGGTCCGGCCGGGACATGGTCTGCGGCTCGTCGGCGCGGCCTGGCTGCGCGGCCCGATGCCGCCTCTGGGCGCGGGGTCCCTCCGACACCCTGAGGGAGAAGCACACGGAACCCGGGACATTGGAGACACGCGTGCACACGAGGTTCAGGGAGGGAAGGAAGCGCCCTTTGAGCAGGGCCCGGTTTGCTCTTCCCTCTGAACCTAAGGGAAGATCCCAGGGGCAGCGGATCCCTCCACCCCCGCTCCCCTGCCCAGCCCCCCTCTCCTCGGGCAGGCCCGCCTCCACACAGGGTTCCCCCAGAGGGCTCCTGCGGCTGAGGGAGCCTGAGCCCCTGTGTGGGCCTCTTCCTCGGGACCGGTGCCCCTGGACGCAGCGCCCTGTCCCCAAGCAGCCCGTGTCCCGGGAGAGCAGGGCAGGGGCAGTGGGCGTGGGGCACACTCTGAGTGGAAACAGCCCTTTCAGGGCCGAATCACTCCAAGGCCCCCAGCGTCTCTGCCCAGAGAGATGCAGGCTCACCCCTGTGCCCATTTCCTGGAGGGGGAAACTGAGGCCTGCAATGATCAGTTGGAACTTGGGGTTTTATGGCTGGGGGTTACCAATCGTGGTTATTCTGTGCCCGGGATAACAGTTCGGCACCGGCGCAAATCTTTACAAAAGTCCCTGCTAGTGTCCAAGTAACGGAATATGATTTGTCCACGAAAAGGGACGCTGTGCTGACATGCGCTACCCCGCGGATGAGCCCTGAGGGCGCCGTGTCGGTGAGAGAAGTCAGGCACAGGGCAGGACGGCCCTCACCCGCAACGTCCAGAACAGGCCGCTCCATCAGAGAGGAAAGTGGGCGGCGGCCGCCAGGGGCCGGGGGGCGGGGAGGTAGCGGGCAAGCATGACAGGTGCTTTCTGAGGCGAAGAAATGTCCCCAAATCGACTGTGGGGACAGTTTCACGTGACGTGTGAACACGGGAAAAGCCACCAGACTACGTTGTTACGGGAATTGTATCTCAATAAAGGCGTTTGGAAAAGTTCACACAGCTGGGTGAAAACGGCACCTACAGTTTAGCCCGACTTTTTAATGGCAAAAGGAAACGTACATTGTTAAAATGCCGTTTACTAGGAGTTTTAGGATTAGGGTTGATAAACCCGTTTATTTTTCCACGTTTACGCTTTTTTCATTCTTGCAAAAGCCCGAACTGCTCTCGGTATGAGACCCTGTGACCTGAGCTAAGGTGACGCGGCTAACACAGACCACGTGTTATGCACGTGAAGAACTTAAGACCTCAACGCCTACAACGTCTGCAAACTCCCTGCTGTAAGTGCTGCTCTGCGTCTCTCCATTTTACAGACGGTAACGCTGACGGCGAGCAGAGGTCGGGGTCGCCCGCCGGGGCAGAGGCCGCGAAGAGGCGGCAGGGAGGGCTGTGGCTGTCGCAGTCCCAGGCAGCACGTCTGCCCTGGGGCATCCTGATGCGGCTGAGCGCACCGTCCACAGAGCCCAGGTTCAGACGCAGAGCCGAGAGGCTGCAGGATCCCGCCTGTCATTATGGCAGGAAAACTGAGGTCCAGAGAGGGGAAGGGACTTGCCCACCGTTGCACAGCAAGTCCATGGAGAGCGGGGTCTTACACCGGGTCTCCTGGCTCCAGCCTAGAACCAGAACGACTTGCAAACACAGTGGGAAATGTCAAACCTTTTTAAACGCAAAGAGGAACATCACCGTGGGCACCTTCCAGCACCTTCCAGCACCTTCCAGCACTTTCCAGCACCTTCCATCACCGTCCCCACCACCGAGAGTTCAGCCTCGTCGCTGCTTCCAGAAGTTCACGGTGTTGCTCTGTGTCACCAGGACTCAACTGTGACTCCGAGGCTGGTCTCTGCAGTACCTCCCTCCCCCATCAAGCATCTTGAATGGTTGTTTGAATCCCATGCTATGAAGGGGCCCCTGGCATTCACTACCCGTCCTCACAGGTGCCTTCGCGGAGCTGTGGGAGCACGTCTGTGCCTCGCTGGAAATCCACACCTTGTCTAGAATGGAGGACGCCCCCTCAGGGTCAGCTGACCCCCCTCTGGGAGTTACTTTGTAACTGCAAACGGTTGATGGTGGAGAGCAACGCAAATTCATTCTCCCCTACGGCCACCGTGCAAATTCCAGCCCGTCTGGGGGACGTCTGGGGGACTTCTCTCCCCTCCCCGGCCCTCCTACCCCCAAAATGCCCCCAAGTGCCTCCGTTTTCACTTCGATATTCCCAATCCACAACCCATGACATCCGCCACCGGTTAAAGACAGTCTTTAACTGTTCATTTTTACAGCTGCAGGGCAGGCACGGTTTTTCCCCCCTTTCTGAAAATTATCATTTAATGGGGCTTTGCTCTGGGCACCCGGGGCCTTGCAAGGAAGGGACGCTGACTGAAGGAAAGGTATTTCTATCCGTGTCTTACTAAAAAGAAAACCGGAGGCAAAGAGGAGAAGGCCCCACCACCGGGGTTGAAGTGCAGCCTGGACTCCACCCTCGCCCCTCACCCTGGGCCCTCCCTCCTCTCTTTCTCCCGTGGCTACAACCACAGAAACCCCGTGCATCGGAGGCTCTCCCCAACCCCATGCTGCCCCCACCTACCCCAGGGCCTTGACACAGACTCCTCCCGGAGCCGTGTAAGTTCTTTCTGCCCCCGTGCGGTCTTCTTCAAACAACAAATGTTATTCCAACACCGCTTCTCTGATTCTCTGACATGACGGGAAGGGGGGTCCTAAAATTCAATCCTATTCTGACACAAACTACTGGGGGTCAGCACAGACCCCACTGGCTAAGGGCTCAGTCCCACAAGCGACTGCCCCCATTTCAGACACCAGTCCCAAGTCCCAGGTTCCCAGGCTAAGTGGCACTTCTGTCTGACTTGGCTCCAAGTTCGGGGGCTTCCCACAACCCCCATTCAGGCTCAGTAATTCAGAGAACAATCCACGAACTCAGAAAAGAGCTTTACTTATGGTCACAGGTTCACGGAACAGGATATGACTCAGAAACAGGCCAATCAGGACACACAGGGCGAGGGTCGGAGAGGGGGGTGCATGCAGAGCCCTCCCTGGGCACGCCACCCTCCCAGCACCTGTCGCCAACCCGGAAGCCGGAGGTTCCATGGTTTCAGAGCTTTTACCCATCAGCCATTTGGGAGGACAGGTGTGGCTAAGTCACCGCCGTGGGTGATGGCCCCTCCCTGGAGGCTGAGGGGTGGGGCTGAAAGTTCTAACCCCCTAATGGGGGGGCGGGGGAGGGGCCTCTGGCCACCAGCTCCACCCTGGTGCCATGGGGCCCAGCCCCAGTCAGTCACCTCATTAGCATGAACTCAGGCAAGGTCAAAAGGGACCCTTTATGAATAAGAAAGGACACCGCCGTCACCCAGGAGGGTCCCCAGGGTTCCTTCTGTCAGGAAATGGGACAGAGACGAAATACACACGGATATTATACTGCACGTCCCTGTTTATCCTCACGACCTGGGTTGGAGGACCCCCCCCAACAACCTCCTGCACACGGTTAGTGCCCCTGACCCTGTCCGGTTGGCGTCCCTTACCCTGTCCGTAACCTGCTCTGGGTGCAAGTGCAAACCTACTTCTGGGAGCCTTGGGTCAACGTCACGGCGGCCGCACCACATCAGTTTCAGGAGGGCTGAGCGCCGGGCACTCGCTCCAGCCGGACCCTGGGAGCCCAGCTCCATGCAGACGCTCCAAATGGACCCTCTCTCCTCGGCAGTGGCTTCGGGTCACCCTCCACCTGACTCCACCCACCTCAACTCCCTCCAAGCCCTTGCCCCTGAGCTGTGAGCCCGGTGCCCTGGCCTGGATGGGGGGGGTTGGCTGGGGCGGGCAGGGAGGGGGAGCTGCGCCCCCTGGGGACGGGGACCAGAGCAGGTCCCCGCAACAAGGTGGATGTTATTTACGCAAAAGAGATTCCAAATCACAGGGCTCATCTGTTTAGAATTCACAGCAAAATGGTTTGTTGCTACAAAAATACATTTGCACGTTTCAGAGAGACCCTCACAGCGATTATCTTCATGCAGCGGCTGTGACCAGGCCCCTACTTACCCCGGGGCAAATTAGCACCGCGCCCAACTGGAGTGGGCGGTCCTGAGCGGGGCGCACAGAGGAAGGGCTCGCCTTGTGTCTCAGGAAACGGGGTCCTGCTAAAGGGCTCGGGGAGAAGGGGAGGGCCCCTAACCCCGTATTTCACAGGCACCAAGACCCATGGAGAAAGGGTGGCCAGGAGGGGTCGCCCCTGAGTTGGGATTCTGGGCTCTCTAGTGGTATCCCAAAAAAAGGAATTTTTGCCCTCTGTTCCAGCTATGCCCCAATTCATTAACTCAGGACCCCCCCACCCCGGAGAGCAGACATCTGTCCAGGCAGGGGGACCGGAAGCCACTGGAGCCGGTGCAGGGCGCCGGGGTCAGACACCAGCGGCACCAACAGCCAATCAAGCCGTGACCAGCTGCGCGACCACCAGGGCCCCCACGCCCCAGCGAGCTCTGACGCTCTGAAAAGGCGCAGGGACCTGTCAGAGCCGAGGCCACCCACCCCTCCCGCACCTCACGCCTCTTTCTCCAATGTCAAGACTCTGCTGCTCCCTGGCCTTCTGGACAGACAAGACGGCTCCCTCCCCCGCCCTCCTGCTGCCCTGCCTGGGGTCCCCACGTGCTCGCTCAGGAGCGCACCGTCACCCGCACAGCCCTGCCAGGTGGCCTGACTCCCGAAGAGTGGTCCCGTCTCCCTTCTCAGAGGTTTGTTGGGGAAGCCAAGCCTGAGCCAATCAGCACACGGCGATTTCTCTGGGCTCAGGGATGGGTTCATTCAGGTTCATGAGCACCAGGCAGATTTCCAGATGCTTCTGAGAAAGATCTCAAGAGAGGACCGCTGGAGACGTCTCTCTCTAAAGAGCAAGAGGAGGCCTGGAATGGCTGCAGCCAACTCACTCCCCGCTGAAGATCCAGAGGTCCAAATGAAGGGGTAGGGAACTGCCATAGCCTGAGCAAGCCATACCTGATCTCCATGCGACTGCCCTACCATTTCAGCAACACGGGCTGATACACCCCCTCGACCTGGGGGCCAGTTCAGAAGTGGGTTTTCTCTTCATCAAAAGTGTCCTGATGCTTCAGTTGCCGGCCCCACCCCCCCAGGCCGGGAGAGGGGCTTCCTCTGGGCTCTGGCAGCCCCCAGCAGCTGTCACAGTCCTCATCAGCCTGTACCGTATGTCCTGTGCTCACCCATCACCGCGCATTCCCTGACAGCCAGGGCCGCGTGCGGCTCCCCCCAGCCCAGGGTTGCGGACGGAACGGGAGCTGGGAGCATCTGAGTCCGGCATTCAAGGCCTCCCTGGCCTGGTCTTACCCACACTCCAGGACCACTCCCACTGCCCCACTTGCTCCATTCTCTGCCACCCAGGATGCGCTGCCCCTGGAGACACAGTTGGGGTCTCTGTCACAGTCTCCATCGCACACCTCAGACCTCCAGGGTGACCTGGCCTGGCCTTAGGGGCGTCCAGTCCCGTGCTCTGCACCCTCAGACCACCCACACCTCTCCCCGAGGGCTGTACTTGAATATCCCAGCGGCCCAAGCCACACCTGACGCCCTCTGTGCTCTGAGCACCAGCTGCCCGCAGTTCTTGGAATGAAATTCAACCCCCGGCAAAGCGCCTGAAACACTGACTCTTCGTGCCTGGGCCCCCCACCCCCCACCGTCTCCTGCCACCTCCACGCCACGCCCACTTTCTCTGCTCCAGCCCCACGGGCCTCAAGTCAGTCGGGGTTGCCCCTCAAACACATCGAGCTGAGCTGTCCCTGCCCCCGGGCCTTTGCACACGCGGTCTCAGCTACCCGGAACCCACAGCTCCTGCAGGGAATGAGTGACCCGTACATGGTTTCCACTATTACCACTGGCTCAAGTCCAGTACAACCTGCGGGTGCCTGGCTGACTCGGATGGCTCTCAGGGTTACAAGTTCAAACCCCAAGCTGGGAGGAGAGATCACTTAAAAATAAAATCTTCTGGGCCGCCTGGGTGGCTCAGCTGGGGGAGCCACCGACTTCAGCTCAGGTCACAATTTCGCAGTTCGTGGGTTCGAGCCCTGCGTCGGGCTCTGCACTGACAGCTCAGAGCCTGGAGCCTGCTTCAGATTCTGTGCCTCCCTCTCTCTCTCTCTGCTCCTCCCCCATTCACTGTCTCTCAAAATTGAATAAATGTCACACATCCAACATTGGCTTAGGTCATGATCTCACGGTTTATGAGTTCGTAAGTTCGAACCCAGTATAGAGAGCCAGCTGTCAAAAATAAACAAACTTAGAAAAAAGGGGGCGCCTGGGAGGCTCAGTCAGTTGAGTGTCCCACTTCGGCTCAGGTTACGATCTCACAGTTCGTGGGTTCCAGCCCCGCATCGGGCTCTGTGCTGACAGCTCGGAGCCTGGAGCCTGCTTCGGATTCTGTGTCTCCCTCTCTCTGCCCTTACCCGCTAATGTCTCAAAAATAAATAAACATTAAAAAAAAAAAGAAGAAGAGGCAATTTCCAGAAGCCCCACCCGCGTCCTGGCTGGTTCAAATTCCTCCCTGGCTTCCACCCCCCACAGCTCTCCTGGAGATAACACACTGCCAGCCGGACAGCGTTTTCTTCGCCAGTTTTCATTTTACCATGAGTGGGGGAAGGGAGGGGACGGCGCCCCGGAGTCTCTGGACTCCTGACCTGCCGAACCAGTTCCTTCGGATGCACGGTCACCGGGCTCCAGCGAGAAAGAACTCACCGCTCTGCTCAGTCCAGGGTCACGGGAGAGCGAGCAGCCGTGCCCCTCGGCCGAGGGCAGGGCCGCCTCCGTGCACGCTCACCCCCCGCACCCCTCCCGCTCTCAGGGGGAGGAACGGATACTGATACTTGAAAAGGTGCTTTGCACAAATTAACAACTCACGTGATCTTGCCAGTGGCCCTACCATAGGTAATAACGTTGTCCATATTGTACAGGTGGGGAAACCGAGGCACGGACGGAGTGGCCAGCCGCTCTGGTTAGCAGCTCCTGGGCACCCGATGGTGGGGAGTCGGCTCCTGGGCATAGCACCACCCCACCCCTACTGAGGGCCCACTTATTCCCTCGGGGCCTCGGGCCAGCCTGCTGCTGCGGGAGCCCGTCTGAGAGGTAGGCAAACGGGGACCAGGAACCAGCCAGGTCTCCTGCCTTCCCGGGACCCAGCAGCGTGGACAGCACCCAGGAGCCTCCACAGAAGTCACCGCGGCAGGACTCGGGAGCAGGGTGTCACGCGCAAGAGCCCCACAGCGGCCATCTTCCAGGCCAGCCCTACCCGCAGTCCCGGCCCAGAGGGGCGCCCCTCAAATGGGCCCCCAGGCTGCCTGGGAAGCCGCTGGGTACACCTGGTAGGCGCATGTTCTCTGAGCACCTGATTTCACCTCAGGATGGAGGGAAAGTTTAACAATTGCTCTGAAAAACTGAAAACATCATTCTTCCACCCCCGTGCTGACTTTGTAGAGATCTGAAGGGCAGTCATCGGCCGACTGTCCCCAAGCATGGCGACCTCAGTGCCCTGGACGGTGCCACAGCCACAGCACAGCTGGCTCCCCACTCACTCATGGGCCCTGTGGCCTCGGAAAGTCACCAGAGCCTCCTTGCCTCGGTTTCCTCATCTGTAAGAGGGAAGAGTCCCAGTCCCTGCCCCGGGAGGCTGCTGGGGGTGAGCGGTAGGGCAATCAAGCCTGCAGTTAGGGCCGGACGGCCGTGACAGTGACCATGACTATTGTGGGAAGGGTGGCCGACGGGGGCAATATCGGGTTAGGAGCGGGAGTCCCTGAGAGAGAAAGTGACCTGCTCAAAACCTAGGTCTCTGCTGCCTCTTACAGCTCTTTCTCCTCCTGCTGCTTCTGTGCCTCAGTTTCCCCAACCCCGAAACAGGGTTAAAGTCAAGGAACGGGATGGACTCTTGGATGTGGTGGAAGATAAGCGATAGGCACCCCGGGGACCTCCAGGTGGTCGGAGCTCCTGCTGTCCCCTCTTTAACTGAAGCCGCCGTCCATGGTGTGCCCGCGACCGGCTCGCCCGGGAGCCAGCTTATAAGGGAGATGCCGTCGGTCCCCAGGATGTCCAATCAAGTCAGTTTCCAGACCTTAAAATACCTCGCCGAGGTCACATCTCAACGACTCAGTGATGTCTTCCAAGTAAATTCCGCATTTCCACCCCACCTTACAGGTGAGTTATATCCCCCGCCCGCTGGGTGACCTCCACATGCATACCCTCCTGCCTCCCTCCCGTCCATCTTCCAGTTCAAGGCTGCCTCCTCCAGGATGCCCTCCCTGACCTCCTACTAGCCGCCGGCCTCCCTCTGGGGCCCCTGTGGGCAGGGACTGTGGAGGCGGCTGCACACAAGAGTAGGGGGGCTCGGGCCAGCACCCTGGTCCCTATTTGCCCCTGCCCACCTGCAGTGTTGGATTAAACAAGATCCCCAAAGTGCCAATGGAAACCAACCAAAGGATGTTTACTCTTGAGTCTTACGTTAAATTCTGAGTGGTCTACCTGGACAGATGTCAACACGGCCGTCACAGACGCGCTGAGGCACACGCAGCGCTCTCCAGACCCAACCCAGCCTCGACCAAACAAAACTGCGAAGTCTGTGGGGGCCACAGCCAAGGCCACGTGCCCACGCCTCCCCACCAGGACTCACAGCAAGCCCTGCCCTGGGCCCTGCTGCCCAAGGATTCGGCAGGTCCCTCTCGGGGCCTGAGCCACCCCCCTGCACACCCCTCCCAAGGCAGCGAGGACCCCCAGCCAGTGCCGCTGGCAGTGACCCTGGCAATTCCCAGGCCAGCCGCTGCCCCGCCTCTGGCCTAACCGGTTCTGGAGGCCGACCAGCTCCGGGATCCAAGTTTCTGGCCCAATAAGTCCTGGGCTTCCATCCCCGACGCTGACCCAGCCGCAGCCTTGGGTCTGAATGAGCCTAGCACCTGCTCTGCCTGTTTTCTCATCCAGGAAGTGGAAAGACGCCCGCCACCTCCCTGGTTTGGTGTGAGGGGGCTGATGTGCCTGCACTGGGTCATGGCAGAACCCTGACTAGGGGAGGGAAAAGGGGGGCCCATCTGGACTGCAACACGAACATGGGGGAGACGTGCAGGGGGAGGGGCGGGGGGCGAGGAGGAAAAGAGGGAGGAGGAAGGTGAGGAGCAGGGAGGAAGGGGTCCAGGACTAGAAGGAGAGGCGGTGCAGGGCGAGGTAGGGGAGGAGGGGAGCGGGGAGGGAGGGGTGCAGGGCGAGGAGGAGGAGTGTGCTCCCAGAACAGCGGAGGTGGGGGTGGGGCGGTGAGGGGAAGGGACCCCGGCCGCGAAGGGGGGGCTGGCTGGGCCCCGTCAAGCCGCAGCGCCCACCTGCGCTCCCACCAGGTCGGGCCGCCGCCTCCCAGCCTCCCAGCCTCAGACCCCGCGTGGTGTCCCCGCGCCCGGCACCTGCGGATTCCCTCCCCGGGACGCGCGGCCTCACCTGGGCTCCGCTGCGCAGCCGACTCACCTGGCCCCGCCCCGGAAGTGGCCCCCGCGCCAGCCCGCCCCGCGCCCTGTCCCCTGGCCGCGTGCCACTGCCTCCCTAGGGCTCGGACTCCGGGGTCGCGGACTCCCTGGAGGTCGGCCGGGTCTCCACGGGGCCAGGAGGGGCGGGGCGGGAGGGGCATGGCCAAGTGGCCCCGCCCCGTGGGCGGGGCAGAAGGGCGGGGCCGAGAGCTCGAAACCTCTGGTCCCTCTCCCTGGAGTCAAGCTGAGGCCCGGCCCCTCTGGCCCCCACTCCTCGGGCAGGCACTCTCCTTGCTGATCCCACTTCTCCGTTTTGGGGGGCTGTACACCCTGAGGTGCGGAGCGGGGAGATTTACAAGGAGCTCAGTGGGAACATTCCACAGAATCTCCCAAAGCGTCTTCTGGGCCAGGACTGCCTTCCAGGGACTGCGCTGGGGACCCCACGTTGGGCTCAGAACTCCACAGAGACAGCGGCTGGGATAGTGCTCCCTGACCCTAGCTGAGGAACATGGAGCACTTCCTGGAGGAGGCAGTTGTGACCAAGACATGGGCCTCCAAAGGGTCATTCAGGGCCAAGTGCTGCATTTCTTCCCAAGGGAACGTCACTGTCCCTGCCCTGAAGCAGGGGTCACAGAATGAGGAAGGCCCAGGTGGGGCCCGGACACCCCCAGAGGGGCCCAGGGCCCCAGCAAAACGATGGCTGGTCCTCCAGCATCATCGCATTCTGATTCGGGGAGCACTTCCTTCCCCGCTGCACCAGGAAGTTCCCCCTCTGCCTTCCACCCCACCTCCCTGAGTTCTGAGCGCCCAGGGCAGAGTAGTGGGCACCCCTCTTCACCTAGGTTCCCTCTGATCTCATCCAGCCTCCTGCTTTCAATATGGTCCACACCCTGATGGTCCCTAACCCAAATCTCCTGGCCAGAGTCCTTTCTCTAACCGCCCACCTGACATCACGCGTGGAGACCTGAGCGGCGCCCAAGTCCTCTCCTGGGCTTCCAGGCTCACTGGCCGCTGGCGCCGTCCAAACCCTAGGGGTCATCCTTGCCTCCCCTCCAACTCTCACATCCCATATGCCACTCCCCGGGCAAGCCCCCAAGGGCTCTGACTTCAAAACTTATAATGATGGTGCCACTGCTCTGTCCCCCACACGGGCCCAGATAGATCGGGCCACCAGCACCTGTCCGTGGCTCAGGGCGGCAGCCTCCTACCGGGCCTCCCAGCTCTGCCCTGACCCCTTTGATCTGCCTCAACGCAGCATACAGAGGGCCCTTTCCTGAGACCCTGCCTTGTACCAACTTCAGGGCTCCCCTCCCTCTCAGGGGGTGGAGGGGTGGCAGGGGACAGACTGCCTTGCATGCCAGGTGGCCCAGCCGCTGGTGGCCCTCTGCTCCTGTGGGGTGGGCTCTGGGGCGCCCAGTAGCCACTGCATAGCAATGGATATAATCAATCAGGCACACTGATCTCTCCCCACCTCTAGGGGGGTGATCTGATCGCAGAGGCCAGTCTGCAACACTGTCACCCCTCTTAACAGTGATGGTGAAGGTTCAGGAGGTCAGTCGACACAGGCCTTCTTCATGCCACAGGGCGCAGTGACGGCCAGTCCAGCAGCATAGTTGGGGGAAAAGAAGAAAGCCCACTTTCTCCTTTTCTCACCCCCTCGCCCCCCCCCCCCACTGATATGAAGACATTTGCTGCGGTGGAGACACAGGACCCTTCTCTGACCACAAAGAGATAGAGGCAAAGAAGTCTAAACAGAGACGGTGAGAAACTGGGTAGAGCTCCTGGATCAAACCTGCCCTGAAGCCTGATCTACCTCTGGGCTTTCTAGAGAGCTGCCCCAAGAGATTCTCTCATTGTTTAAACTAGTTTGAGTTTTCTGTTTCTTACAACCCAAAGCATCCTTTGATAATATACCCTTATAACATTTACCCAAGTTGTAGTTTCTCTCCTGACAACACTAACAAACAAACAAAAACAGGGAAGGCCTCTGACTGGCTGAGTCTGAGATACATAACCTTGCCAGGAGGGGGAAAGGAGTTAGACCCAGACCTTACCCTCCCCCGAAGTCGAGACAGTCAGCTTCACGCCAGTTTGGCTAATGATGACCATGAAATAAGTGAATATGGATTAGTGTAGACAGGACCCGTGCCCGGCACTAAACGTTGGTTGTTTCCATCCCGTGGCAGGCCAGCGCCCCGAGGCTCTTTGCCCACTGTCTGCCTCACAGCTGGCACTGTCTCCAATCAATGTGAATGGTCCTTTCTCGTTTGCCCGCCTCTTGCTTCTCTGCCTTCGGATTTTGCCAGCACGGCGGCAAACCCGGTCTGTGCGGGAGCCCGGAGCCAGGCGCTCTGTGCCCCTGCGCCCCGGTGTCTCATTTGTCCCTCAAGCGGCTGCCTGTTCTGTGCCAGGAATGTATAAGGATCGTCACAGACCGGCCTGTCCAACGGACCCAGAGCACCTGCGTGGTGTCAGGAGTCCCTCCTCCTCGCGATGGGCTCTGAGTAGTGAGAGGGGACTGTGGGGCGCGCTTTGTCACACGTCCTTGTCTGAGCCCCTGGATGGAGTGGGGGTGGGCCTCTTTCTACCCCGATACTTGGCTCTCAAAACAAGACAATGAGATCAAGGGATTAGACTCATGCCAGCGACTCACACGCTCTGTCGGATTGACCCGTGCTGTTTCTCTTTAGTATCAATGCAAGATCAGTCTCCCAAGCAAGAGGGACGCTTGCAGGATTTCTGTTTTATAAAAAGCGACTTTGGGGGCGCATAGGGGGCTCAGGCGGTTGAGCAAGCGTCTGACTCTTGGTTTCGGCTCAGGTCATGATCTCGCGGTTCATGATCTCCAAGTTGGGATCTGTGCTGACTGTGCAGGGCCTGCCGAGCGTTTTCTCTCTCTCCCTCTCTCTCTGCCCCTCCCCTGCTCCTGCTCCCATGCTCCCTCCCCACCTCTCTCAATAAACAAACAAACAAACAAACAAACTTGGGGTGCCTGAGTGGCTCAGTCGGTTAAGGATCCAACTTCGGCTCAGGTCATGATCTCACCATTCCAGGTTCCCAAGTTTGAGCCCCACATAAGGCTCTGTGCTGACAGCTCGGAGCCTGGAGCCTGTTTCAGATTCAGTGTCTCCCTCTCTGTCTCTGGCCCTTCCCCCCCCCCCCCCCCCCCCCCCCCCCCCCCCCCCCCCCCCGATAGCGCTCTCTCTCTCCCAATACATAACATAAACATACATAAACATAAAAACCTTATGTAATAAACTTTAAAAACTAATAAAAAAAATACAAGCGCCTTTGGACAGGAGACAAAACACCCTTCAGCCGGTGTGTGGCTGTCCCCAGACTTCCACGGTACCCAGGCGTGGGGGGAAATGCCACCGTCCTCGTATTTGTGTTTGCGAAAATCTCCTACAAATTCCACAACTATAGCTTCGTGGCATTAAAATACGTACAACGGAGCAATAATACACAGTGCCGGCGGGGAAACAACGCAGGTGTGTTCCCGCATTCATGGAGAAGGAAAGAGAAACAGAAAGGAACAGTAAACCCCGGCGAGTCCCCGGGTAGGTTCTTTCTTCTGTCTTTCCCCAAGTGCGTCTAATCAGCAAGCCACCAGCTCCTCATTTCCTTTTGTTGCTGTAACAATAACTCCGTGCATTTCAAACGCCCGGCACTAGAAGAGAAAGAATAATAACGTGAAACGAAGGAATTACATCTGAATGGCATTATTCCCGGCTTTATTAAATTTGCGCTTACAAATGTTTATGAAGTCGGAGAGCTGGCTCTCCCCCAAGTAGCAAATTCCACATTAATAAGCACTGGGGGCTGGAGAGCTTGAAGGAAGGAGGAAATAAAGATCCTTCGGTCCAAGGTCTTCGGCTTCACGTTTGTTTTCTCCCAAATTAACTCTCCCTGGCAGCTCCTTGAGCCAAGATTCGCTCTGCTTTGAACCTTGTTAAAACCGAGAACCCACAGTTTCCCTGCTGAGTGTGGGCGGGCTGCTGGCTTGATCTAGATCAAGGGATCTAGACCACGTCCCACACCTCGGCCAGGACCCTGAGACCCGGCGAGGGGGGCTTCTGGCCACACAGCCAGGCCAGCCCCCGCCGGGCTCCTGCCCCCGCCCCCCCGCAGGTGCCCCACACCCCGTTTCAGAGCAGGTGCGTGTGGCTGTTGGCACTTACTGCAGACTAAACACAACCCGTCCGTGCCCCGCAATGTCTTCCGGAATCACTTGGACCCGATAATTGAAATCCTTTTCATCTGTGCTGAGCCGGCCGCGCTCTGGATGCCCGATTTGATTGACGTCAGGGCGGGCATCGGGTGGGCGCTGGCGCGGCCTCCGGACCCTGGCGCCTTCCACACGCCCTGCTACGCTGGGCTTCCTGCCCGTGCTCGTCTCTCTGCCCCGCGGGGCCTGACAGCGGGCTTCCTAGCCTGCTTTGCAAGCGGGTCCCAGACCATGACTTAGGCTCCATCACTGCGATGTGGGCCTGATGGGAGGAAGCAGCCCCGGGACACGCTGTGGTGGAGAGGGCAGGGGTGGGGGCGTTCAGAGTGGGTGGGGGAGGCTGTCGTGGCTACAAGTAAGTCCCTGGGACACGACTGGTGGTGACGTGGGTTCTTCCACCGCAGGGGGAGTGTCTCTGTGCAGGGGGAGTGTCTGTGTGCAGGGGGGCATCTCTGTGCAGGGGGAGTGTCTCTGTGCAGGGGGAGCATCTCTGTGCAGGGGAGCATCTCAGTGCAGGGGGAGCATCTCTGGGCGGGGGGAGCATCTGTGCACAGGGAGAGCATCTCTGTGCAGGGGCAGAATATCAGTGCATAGGGAGGATCTCAGTAGAGGGGGAGCCTCTCCGTGCAGGGGGAGCATCTCCGTGCAGGGGGAGGATCTCAGTGCAGGGGGAGCATCTCCGTGCAGGGCAGCATC